>JAPYZA010005093.1:0-12611 GCA_030522685.1 Eupelmus azureus
CGACCCCCTCTGAACCGTGCGTGGCGACGTTAACCTGGGAATCGCAGTACCCCTGGTGGTGCAAGTCGTCGCCCATGACAGCGACTGCCACCACGCCACCGCCGCCATCTCAGCAGCAGTACCAGCAGGCAGCCGGCTCAGCATCCGGCAGCTCGGGATCTCAAACTGGTGGCCAGGGCGTCCTTCTCTGTCCACGCACCCTGGCCCAGGCGCGCAGATCGAGGCTGAGGCGCGCCCTCACCGAGGCGACAGCCGAGACCGTCAACTACGTCAAAGCGGTGGGGACTAACTCCAAGCATCCTACTTACAAAAAATCGAACCCGATTGCGAACGTATTTTTATCACAGACACACACACACACACACACACACACATTGTTTACGTTTATATATATATTGATTATGAGACACGATCGCAAGTATACACAGACACACACTCTTACCTATTGCATAAACCAGCCACCGTCGTTGTAGATTTTCTTTGATTAAGGGAATGGTGTGATTGTATATATGCAGTATATAGTTTGAGTTGGATAATGTTTAATAGCAGTTGGCGCAGCATGAACCGGCCGAAAAGGAATTATATGAGTATATACAGCGACGCGTCCGATGAAGTTTTTATAGTCATATAAGGATACTTTTTACCCGGTCTCGATGGGCATGGTTAGGACATGACCAAAGTGGAAATCTTCATTATTCAAACCATTGGTAGTATCAAAAGACTATTACCTGAATACAAAACGCTTTTTATTGAAAATTAAGTGCATTAATCAACAAGTTGAAGAGACAGGAAATTTTCGAGTTTAAACACACCCTATTGTTCGCAAAATGGTTTCCTAACGACGCGTCTAAATCAATAAAGCCAAAATTACCTATTAATCACTTTTTCGCAACATTGCAGCCACAAACAGTTGTAGCGAAAGCTCTTCATGGATTTACGTACAGCCCGTATCAGAACCACATAGAGGCATAAAAATTAATGGAGCTTTTTTTATAGCCCGAACTTAGTGAACTCTCCGCCGTGCCATTTGGCCGTGCGCAGATTTACGACGTCGTGAAACGCGAACTTTTACTTCTGTCTCAAGAATTGCGAATGCAAAAGATCGTCCGTACTTACAGCGTCCTCCGCTAGAGCCGCGATTCTAAAATTTCAAAAACCGTCCGCAGAAACCAATTACCGTAAAACCAAGCGTGATAATACAACGAACAGATGATAGATCACTAATAAAGCCTCATCCACACTGGTCGCAAGCTTATCCATGCTCATCGGCCATAGTCAAGCAAAGAAAATCGCCGGCGGACTGCGACCACCGACTATCTCAATGCGCGCAGAACCAGCGAGCTTCGCTTTCATGTCCCTTCGAAAATCGCGCAGTCCTTAACGCAAGCTTACTTCCAGCGGATGTCTGCTTTCCGCGCTCCGTACGACGAATTGCCGAACAATAGGTATGAGCTATCCGAGTGCGATCGAGTTAGGCTTTGATTAGCGCGAGATATTCTTGTTTAAGGATGTAGAGCTAAGATCGGATAGTTCGAGATTGCGCCTCGGTGCTCTCGATGCTCAGGGACCGTCGCGTTAAGCTGACAAGAGAAGCCCGTGTTAAAGTGCTTATGGAACGTTCCAGAGCCGGGTTCTCGCTGGTAATTTGCCGTAAGTGGGTAACTTTTTGATGCTGGCCGTGCGGAGGTGAGCGCAAAGGGAAAAGGAGAATTTCTTTGGGTTAATGGAGCAGTTTTTAGTTCGCGTTTCATTTTCTTATGGCTGTACTAAATAAAAGTCTTTAGTGTTAAAATGTTGTAAAGTGTATTGAGTTTTATTGTCGCCGACGGAAATTTTGTAAAAAAGGAATTACGTAAATCTTCTGAAATTGGGAAAAGTTGATCTATCCTTAAGACAGTCGTAAGTTCAGTTTATATTACGGCGACATAAAGTTTTTTTGTGGTTTGAATTTTCTATATTTAAATATGTACGAATTATCTTTACGTAAAATTAATACTTTAAAATTTAAATACATAATTATAAATATGACATTAAGTAAAAAAAATCATAATTTCTTCAGTAAGAACTAAACTAAAAATATATAAAAATTATGGAAAAATCGTGACAAAGCAAAACTTGCCCACTGACATAAAAACTATGCATTTTCATTCTCATTTTGCAGAAAAACAAGTAAATAACGTTTACGCGCTCTTCGCGCAAAATAACGTTCGATATAAAGCTTGCAGCGGCGTTAAAGTGCATCTCATACACGGGGAATCCGCGAAAAAACT
Source organism: Eupelmus azureus (assembly GCA_030522685.1). Lineage (NCBI taxonomy): Eukaryota > Metazoa > Arthropoda > Insecta > Hymenoptera > Eupelmidae > Eupelmus > Eupelmus azureus. The sequence goes on from JAPYZA010005093.1 coordinate 2,271, forward strand.
CGCTGTTGACTGGCGAGAGGAAAATAAGTCGTGAAAAAAAAGTCGCGTAAAAGCACCGTGATCGAACGCATCAAGAGTCATGAAGACGTTCTCGGATGGAAAAAGGACGGTAAAAAATAGAGGAGGGGCGCACTCGGGAATCAGAAAAGAGCACTGCGCGAGTCGCTATAAAAACGGCGGGAAAAATTTACTACAGCTGAAAGCGAAGGATCCGAAACCGAAATAAACTGTCGTGAGTCGATGAAGTTTTTAACAAGGAGTAAGAAGTTGGAGGGTTGTAAAACGAAGGGCAAGACAGTATTACATCTTCGGATGTTGCTCCCTTGTTCGCCGACGGAACGGATAAATGGCTAGCGCGCGTTTTAGTTTAGCTGGCTTTATGCGCACTTTTTGTGAGCTTACTTTCTTACGCCATGTAAGTTACGCCGTGTTCGATGAGTTAGTGCATTTGAAATTGTTTTAGTTTTATTCTTTGGGTTCGTTTTCGTGAGTCTTGCGTTAAATGTATATTTTTGAATGGCAGTAAATATATGCTGAATAATAAATTTGAATGTTTTGAAATACATAATTGTCTTATTAAATGAATGCTTTAAGATAAATAAATACTTTTTAATTAAGAAATCTTTATTGAATCTTTCTAAACTTTAGTAAATTTAAAAGATATTCTTTAAGTAGATTCTTGGTAGACAAGTAAATCCGCACTTTTCAGAGAAATTGTGTTTCACTTTTCATAAAAATGAAAAGCATCCATTTTTCATCGTAGCAAAAGCTTACAAGATGCAAGTAATTCCGCAAAATGTTAAACATAAACAAACTCTGTCTACAAAGTCTATTTCTTCCATAATTAATATTTAGAAAGTCAGCATTAGAAAATAACATTTTAATTAAAAATTATTTGTGCGTGCTTTACCAATGTTTTACAAGTCTCTGAATTTATTAAATATTTAATGATGACTATATATATTTTACCACTAATTTCACATTTATATTATTTAATCATGAAATTAAAAATATTTAATAAATAATAAGATAAAAATATCCTTTTTACACAACTCTAATCATTGATTAAAATTAATCTGAAGTCTGATAAGTAAATAATAAAAACATCAATAATTATATATTGCAACAGACAGATTATGTACAAATATTGATATCCTCTTACTAAAACAATATTTTTATCTTATAAGCATGATTAAAAAAGAAACCGGTTTAAAATTATTTTTTAATTATTAAAATATCTTGTTAATTTTTAATTTACACACTATTTTAATTCGCATTCTTTTAAGTTAAATATTAGTAAATATGTATATCACCCAATCGAAGAATTATTTTCGGAAACTCTTTTAATTTAAAAATATATTAATATTTAAATTTTTTAAGACACGAGGGATATTTTCTTTCAATTTGCACCTTATAAAAGAATCTTGTGTAACAAAACTGTAACATCATGAACGTCTAAAGCTTTAATTAAAAAGGAAGAAGACCTATCAAAAAATTAATTAAAATACCTTTTGTAACTTTTTTAAAACTCTTTCACTTCGATTTATCCTATCAATATTAACCAGCGAGAATAATAACTTTGGGCTCTTGTCAGTTTAGCGACGCAGGAATTCAATAGTTCATACCCTTCATGAAGATTCGAGCATAACGTAACGTGACGACTCGTCAATCGATCCGATAATCCTAACAAAATAACATCCGACGGCATTGACATTCTGAGACATTTAAGAATTCATCACAGTCCATGTGTTTTTTCAGCGTAAATCACGCACAGCTTGAAAGCGAACGCTTGTGGTTTTAAAGCTTATCTCGTGAAAAACAACGACCTCTCGAGACCCCGGGGTGGGTTTTATCTGGATCTAGCAAAATTCAAATTCAAATCCTTGAATTTTGAATGAGAGAGACGGAAAAGGCGACAGTCGAGATGGTCCGTCCGTTGAGCGCGTTTTTCTTTGTTGTCAAGACTGCTTTCACTTGTATTTACTCACTTGTTATTATACTGCCTCACGTGCCCGCTTGTATAGTCCGCCACTTGTGAATTTTTTAAACCGTTACTCTCCCACGTCCTTAGAACACACACTTTTGAATTGTTGAGTTGAGCCGAGAGCTGGTACACACGGAAAATGTAAACTTTTGAACAAATAATCAGTATTTTAGAGTTTTATTAGTGCAAACATCTTGCGTTCTTGCACCTGTACGTGACCATATCTTCACGTATATTTAAAGTATCCATATATTCGGAACTATTTACAAATTCTTAAAATTATTCATAAATTTTACAAATATTTTTTACGTATAATTATAATAGAACTTCATGAAAGTAACGCAATAAAGAAATAAATCTAGTAAAAATTGCATGATGATTTTTAAATAAAAAATAGTAAAACACAATTACAACTACCAAATTCGTCAGTAAAATAAATTTGAAAACGCAATAAAAGCCAATGCTCTAGAAGTTATTTTTCAAAGGCAAGAAAGTTCTATCCTAAACCTCAACGCGTGCTTCCTCGAGCTGCAGCTTCCGTTCAAATAAAAATAAACCGTTTGTAATTTGTAGCTGTAAAAAGTAGTAGCCCGCAGTCAGAAAATTTTCTCAATATAAAGAAAGCTAAATAACATTAAATCCCGCCGCTAAAAGTCACGTGGCCAGAGCGTAGTAAAACAATTCACTTGAGCTCAAGTAGCTTTCCGGCGCGTAGTCTACTGTTTCGACGGTAAATTTCAAGTAGCGAGGAAGCCCTCGGCAACCTATATATGTATAAACTTCTTTTTATTCTCCGCCACGTAAATATACAGCTGGAAAGAGATAAATACTGATATTTTTTTTTCCGCCGCGTAGTTTACAGTGCAGGTTCGCAAGATGTTGTTCGTGTTCGGAATTTAGAGAGCACCACCACCGCCACGCGTAGAAACACATTTTACTGACATTTATTCGATAATGAACACGAGTTTTTTGGCAAGCCGCACGCCGAGGGAAAATTTTTCCTTATGTAAGAGATATTGAGCACAATATATAATTGCACCGAGAGTAAATATATATTATCTACACACACACACACATGACCTCAACCCCCTTTTTTCGATGCTCGATTTATTCTCCTCTCACCCGCACATACATATTATATATCCCTGAGTGCTGCTGCTGGTTTTATCTGGGAACGAAAACAAATAAGTGAAAAGCGTAAGAAAAATAGATTTATCCACGGCATTGTGCAATTTATATATATCTTGTTACTTTTCCCATGGCACGTACATGCGTTATTATTATACACATCCACTTAGTTGCTAAAAGTCACCGGCTTATATATTTGACAACGACAATAGAGTATAATTTACGTATGTATTTTTATTGTATCTTAAGCAAAATTTGATCACTGATTTTTATAAGTTTACTTGGTCGAGAAAGCTTATGAACACCGTTATTCCCGTTTTACCGACACTATTTTACTTGCACTATTTTTTGATTGCATTTTATTTTATCAAATTATATTATATGTATGGTTTATTAAAATTAATCTAACTTATTTTTTGATAAGTTAACAATCTATTATAAATTTTGCAATTTGAAATATTACAGTTTCTTATTTTATCAAAAATGCCCATTGACAAACTGTCGGTAAAGAAGGATTCACGTAAGTAAATTTCAACTAAACTTGTCATAAGCAAAATTATTGATCAAGTATAAATGATGCAAGTTACGAAATAGTTAAGTATACTTGTCTAAATATAGTTCTCATTCCACGAATAAATAGCTGATTAGGTTCCTGGCTGTTTCATAACCTTAGTAAATGACTAAGTATGCTTACTTCGCAGTAATATCGCAGCTGTCAATGACAGATTCTTATGAGATCCCTTATCATTTTATCAATTATCCTTTTACTTTTCTAAGTTTAAAAAATATGTGATAAATAAGTAGTTTATATATGGTACCTTTCAATTAGATAATATAATTTTAAATTTACAAGAATCTTATTTCTGAAGTAACTCTTATAGAATACTTCATAATATTCTTATTTACTAAAAAATTGCTTTAATACAAGCAAATATTTATTAACAGTTTATTATTGTGTACCAATTAATTAAAATCTATAGAAATTTATGTAAAGCATTAAATAATGATGGAGCAAAACAAAAAATAAAAGTTTTTATTACTAAGAAATTTCTTTCACAATATCTTTTATAGTCTTCATAATAGTATTTTATTCCCACCTTAACAATAATGGTCACTGTCTATGGTATTGTCCTGAAAATCGGGCATAATGTGGCATATTATTCTCCAGAAAATTCAAGCAGGAAAATAATATTACTTTATTTTCCAAGCACGATAACAGCATTATATCATTATATTCTTTTATATCACGTACAAATTTATTGAATATATAAAATAAAATTAGTGTACCTCTGAAGTAAAGTTGATTATTTCTTTGGATGATTATTGTCTTTGCTTCAATCGAGCAACAAACTCTGTAACTTTACTCTTTTAGTGCATAATGTACTATTCCAGAGTACAAGGGCGCAATAGAGCGTATTATGCATAAAAGAGGATTATACTCAAGAACGTTATAAACATTGATTTTTTGTTTTTAACACAAAATACTAAGTTCTATATCATTTTTGTTGGGTAAAATTGTGTATGTCGCATAGCGTATGTAAAATCCATTCTAACGCATACTAAGCGTAATATACTATTTTATGAAAAACTGTGCATGACCTCGTAAATTACGCATACAATAAAAAAGTCACTTTTAACTAAAACGTTTTTATGGTATTTAGAGAAAATAAAATATACTATTTCACGTAATTATACTTTTAACATTACTATTTAGTATAATTATGCATGATTTATACATATTCTTATAATAACTGACGTTTAGTTCTTAAATTCCACTTACTAAATAAATGTTATGTCTAAGTTCGTTAAAATAGATGTTATTATATGGGGTTCATTAGTTTTGGTTCTTGGATAGATATTAGTAAAAGTACTGATCTAAAGTTGGTATTATGAACATGCGACGTTCTCTTTATGAATATCTATTTCAAAGAATTGTTTAACCTATAATCTTCTTATTTAATTAAAATGATACTAACAAAACTTTTCTAGAAAAAATATCTTCTTTCTAGAAAATAGAAATTTCTAAAATATTTTTAAAAATAAATAGTATCATTTTTTTAAAATATTTAGGTCAACTAAAAAGGTGAAATTCTTCAAAAAAACCGAACTTTTGGACAAAGGAAGAAATGATATCTATTTGCATTTTGATGCCCTAAAATAGATGTATTAAAATTATAATAATAACCTTCTTATTCGGCTCACAAAGCGCTTATAAATGAAAGAAAGAATGATCGCGAGAGAAGCGAATCAAAAGGATCAGGTGTTCATTTGGTCTAGTTAAAGCTTTTATCATCCCTTTTCCAATCGATATCTACTTTGTAAACATGATCAATTTATCAAATCCGAATGCACCGCGCATTCGTTAAACTCTTCCCTTTTCCATTTTCTACATGGCATTCTGGAATTGATTGCGGTATGGAAAATTAAAATGAATCACCTGTCAAACATGCTAAACTGAACAAAAAGTATAACTTTCAGCAAAAAAAAATATTCCAATACCCCTTACGCCATCACAAACCCTTCATTCCAAAATTACAGACAAAATATCACCAATAGAACGTCAATTGCATCTTAGCAATTTCACCCACCACCTTCAAAAAGCATCCCTCGGCCAATCACCACCGAACTATCTCATCCCTGCGCTCGCTCTCCTGCAATTCTTCAAACCCGCGCCCAGAGTACCATAAATCTTGCCGACCCGCCGAAGATCGATAATAGCAGCGCGGCAAAGATCCTCGTCCACGATCTGTTTACTCTCGACGAGCTGTACGCACACGGGGCTGCAAATTTCCGGGCGTACGGCCACGAGCGCCCTCCAATCTTCCTACAAGCGCGGCCGCGGAATTACACGGAGGGTCGAGAGAGAGAGAGAGAGAGAGAGAGAACCAGACCGTATCTCTCTCTCTGTCTCATGTCGAGTTTGCCTGGCTCTCTCGGCAAGTGGCCCGCAAGGAGCTTGTGTATGCAAAGCGCACGTGCGCCAGGAGGAAGTGCGGGGGAGTTTGCGTATACACAAGGAGACGTACTACTGTGGTAGGTTGAGTATGTAGGCGATCTCGCAAAAATTGTTCGTGACTGAGCGATTTTTTTTATGACTGGAGTTTGGAGACGATGGGTTGAGATAAGGAGTAGGGTTGTTTTGTTTTTGTGGCGTTTCTGAGGTTTTGTAGATTTTGTTTTTATGGGAATGTTTTCTGGGTTTAGTTTGTACGATGTATTTTTAAGTTATTTAGTTGGATGGTGATTACACTGTAACAAATTAGAAGATTTTATTGATCTTGACAAAGTGTAATAATTTGAATTAGTTTTAATATCAATGTTTTACTACAAATAATTTAAAAGTCTTCTTAAACTGTAATAAAAACATCTCGTTAGGCTACTTTACTTGTAATACTAGTACTTTACTATCTGCAATCTATTTAAGAATCGTTAGTTTTATTTATTACTTATATATTTGACTGAATACAAAAGAAAACTTGGCTTTCTAGAACGTTGGCAAAGCGCACACGATATTAATCTATTAAGCAAGTAATTTATAAAATGATTTAATTCTAGTAAATCCAGCGTAATCAAATAGTATTTATCAAGAAGGACAAAGATCCTGAGCTCGATTCTTAACTATCGACTGTCGTGGCCAGCTCAAATAAATCACAATTCAAGATAAAACCTAGTTATTACCTTAATTTTTATTTCCTTCTATTACAAATAACTCCTGCTAATAAATTAATCAAAATCCGAAAACCCAATATCTGGATAATCACAGAGAAAAACAATAACTCTGCACGTAATTTTTCGACATCCCAACGCTCTCTGCGTCATCACTCAAAATTTCTAACTACTTTATCATTCCGCCGACACGAGTAATAGAAAAGAACCGAGTGAAAGCCGCGGAGCGACGGATAAAAAGATTAAGCGCAAAAAGAGTTGAACTAGTGAATCGCGTGAGGTTTTTCGAAAAGGGCCGGGCATCAGAAATCTGATTACAGTGAAATTAAGACAGAAGAGAAGCAAGAGAGAGAGAGAGAGAGAAAAGCGGGCGGAGAAAATGTTATTATTACGAAGCACAGGAGGCCCTCGAGGCGTTGCCGTAATTATCTTATTAGAAAGAAAAAGGCCTGTTGCAACGGCGCCGCCTTGTTTATGTAGAGCCTTTCGTGTTCTTTTGAGCCTGGCTGCAAAGAGATGGCTCTTTGTTTTGTGGCTGACTCTCTCTCTCGCTCTCGCCCTATCTCTCTTTCTCTCTTGCGCCTTTATCGAGTGCAATTACACGTTATTTGCCACTCATTTCTCTTTAACGCTTGAGCTCTCTTTTCCGCTGCAGCTCGTTCATTCAGCTTAGTCGGCTAGTTATTCAGTTCGTTATATATCGTACGCATTCTATTCAGCGGCGACTGTTTTGGATTTATTAATTTCTTTTTGAATGTTTAATTTTTATTGTTAGTATTTAATGCTTTATTGGTATATTAGCTTTTAACACGATATCGTTTGAGCAGTTTCTTATGAGTAATTATGCAAACTTATGTGAGAAATAAAAGGTTTTTCATTTTAATGTAACTTCATAAAGTGATAAAAATTGTGTATGTTTTTAAATACTAAACTGACTAGATATTAAGTCGTTTTATGTTAGATATTCCATTTTTATAAGTAATAAGAAACATAGAATTGATTAGTCATGAATTTAAAGTACATTTTATCTTACTGGTTCATCTACTAATTTATCATATAAATCTAATTTATTAATTTCTTTATACAAGCAATAGAACTGTTGAACACAACACTCAAAAGAAATAATCACTGAATTTATGTTCGATGTCTGGCCAAACTTGGCTCTTACTACTGAGACCATGCGACTAATTCACTCCTGTCCTTCTCAACCTTATAATTACTTTTTCGATTTAATCTCCATTTATACACTCTATTTTTGAAAACGAATTGTTTTATTTGAATTAAGGAATAAATTAATTTGTAGTGAAAATTTAAATACCGTATTTACTTAACTTATATCTGGAATATGAATGTAGAAGTGCGTAAATATTATCCTTAAAAAATAATATTGATTGGAAAAATAAGTAAATTATATAAGTAAATTAATTAATTTGAAAGATATTTGCAAACTCATTTTGCAATCTCGTAAACAATGTGTACTTAATGTAATTAATGTATCAATTAATAACAATTTTAATAATTTCAAATACCAGTAATCGATATTATAGATATTTAAAAAGTTCTCAACCGTAATTTTCAAAAGATTAAGTTTTTATATAAAAAACCAACTTTGCACTTTCTAAGTTTGCAATCTGTTTAAAAACACTTGTATAAATTTTTACTTTTCCTTTTCAACTTTATATTCTCTGAGTAAAGTAAACTTTGTTAGTAATATAATTAGCGTTCTAGAATTTCTGAACCATCATGTTTATGAATTTGAACGAAGCTGGGAAGCTCAAATTTCTACTTAGCGATATAGCTAATTTGATTTATCAAACATTTTCACATATCAGTTTCCAACAATGATTTTGTGTTTTGCAGTAATAACAATCTTCTTCCTCAATCAGAAAAACGCAAAAGCATAAATTAGCAGCCATTCCAAACCCGCCAGGTGCTTTACCTCAATCCAAGCAATAACAGAACCTACATCATTCTCATTCACCATCCATCAGCTTTCAAACCATTCGCCGGCATCCTCCTTTACGCCCCCGCAAAAAGTCTCTTCACGCCTTTTCAAAGCAGCTCCATCCTCGTAAAAAAATATACGGCATCAATTTGCCCAAGCTCCCCCCCCCTCCATCATAAACAGGCCCGTTGCGTTATCCCGCAACGGCGCGCATATAATCCCGTCGTCGTCTTCTTCTTCCTCTCTCAGCTGCAGCGCTGCGGCGCCGTCAATTTCAAATCGCCTCTCCCGCAGCCGCGGCGTTATTACTTCGCATTTTGCGCGCCTGACATAACCCCCCGCGCTGCCATAAAGAGCCGGCCGCATTAATAAAGTATCCGCTCGAGAGGCAGAAGAGCGCAGATGTGTGTCTGTGTGTTCAGCGAATTTCCATAACTCGTTCGAATCTCGAGTGCATTCGGCTGCGCATTTCTATTTTTAGGGGCTGCGCTGGAAATAAAAAAGCGCAGAGTCGCGCTTGCGCGAGCTGCTTTCGCGTCTGTCTGCGCGGGCGAGGATGGCGAGGCGCGTTCTGATCCATACTGATTTCTTGGGCTTTTTTATTGCCGCGGCTGCTGCGGACGAGGCCGGATTGGGAGGATGTTTTTTCGATGCTAATTTTATGGATCGGCTCGGCTTGGTGATGGAATTTCTGAATTGTGTGTGTGGGTTTATTTTTGTTATTGTTGAAATTGAAGAGAATAGCTGACTGCAGTGTATTATGTGTATTTATTATACCAAATGTAATTTTTTTCAATAATATGTTAATACTGAAAATTAGCAGTGAGATTTGTCCTCTATAAAGTATATATACTTCTACTTAAACCTCATTACAATCGATTAGACAGCAATTGCAGCAATTCAAAAAACCACATAACGTTTAAAACTACCAAAAACGAAAAAGGTCAAAACAGTTTAACAAGTAAACGTCCCGCGCACCAACAGCTCAATTTTCCCCAACAATCACGATGATTTCCGAGTTCCACCCGAGCACTCGAGCCAGATCCACTCTAGGCCCATATAAATCCTCTCGACGATTCTCAACAAGGTGGGCGCATCGCCGCGATAAAACGGCGCTTGTTTACCGTTTTAACTAAGCCCCGGCTAAGAAAGTCAGCGCTGAATTTCTTCCTGGCCGCGTTATTGTGTCCCGTAAACCCAGACTCTGACAATAACGCGCGGAGGCGCTCTACAATACCGCAGCCCCGAGGCCGCTCGTGTGTGCCATTGCTAACCGCAAGTGTATATAAAATTTAGAGCCGGCTCCTCGTTCGGCTTTGCTTCGTCACCTGCAATTTCGAGCTCGCTCCCCGGCTACGGCGGACTCGTCCCTTTCCATTTACCGTTCTCCTCCATTCCACCTTAATCTCTCTCATCTCTTTTTCTCCTTCTCTCTCTCGGTCTCCGCTTGTCTTGCTGGCCGAATCCTTTATTTTTCTCACCCCCTTACTCTCAATCTCTATTTCTCGGCTTTTCTTAATCTTCCTTTTTCTTAATCTCTCGGCAATTTTTTTCTTTTTTTGATCCTTTCTTTCCTGTTTTTTTTTTTTTTTTTTTTTTTTTATATTTTTTTCTTTTT
>JAPYZA010005095.1:0-17273 GCA_030522685.1 Eupelmus azureus
GGAAGGTTTAATTCACATGCGGTGTCAAATCCTAATGATGTAAAAATATACAATCTAAGCGCCGGTAAAAGCCTTCCTGAGGTGAGTAAAGTTTAAAAATGAATTATTTAGAGGTTATGAGTTAATTGTTTATAGTCTTCACTTATTCTAATAATGCTAAGAATTGGAATAAAAGTTGATATTTGCTTATATTTTCTAGTGGCTGAGTGAAAGGAAAAGAAGAAATTTAATTAAAAAAAATGTTGGTAAGTAGAAAAATCCAATTAATAATTATATTTACTCAACTTAATATCTATAAGAATGAAGTTGTACAATTTAAATTTTTTTATTGATCTATACAAAAGAGTCTGTTACATCATTTAAATAGATTTGAAAAACAGATAATTATTTACATATTCATAAGGAAAAAGTTCTAAAATATACTTAATCAATTCTAGATATTCGAAGGCGAATTGAACTTATTCAAGACTTTGACATGCCTGGTGTCAGCACATCTATTAGAGCATCTAGAGACGGACAATATGTTTTTGCTACTGGAATTTATAAACCCAGATTAAAATGTTTTGATGTGAATCAGTTATCTCTAAAATTTGAAAGATGTTTTGATTCGGAAGTTGTTACGTTTGAAGTATTATCAGATGACTATAGTAAAGTAAGCAATAATAATTATTTTGTGATGTCTTAAATTTCATTTTATTTATAAAAATTATTATTTGGTTTTTAGCTAGTCTTTCTACACTGTGATAGGCACATTGAATTCCATGCAGCTCATGGGAAATATCACAGATTAAGGATACCAAGGTTTGGTAGGGATATGCAGTATCATTATCCCTCTTGTGATCTGTTTGTTGTAGGAGTCAGGTAATCTATGTTGCAATAGTTTATTATGTTAGCTTTGGGATATACGTTGTATTATGAATTTTATAAATTTTATTTACATTATATTTTATAGCAATGAAATATACAGATTAAATCTTGAAAGAGGACAATTTTTACAACCATTTATTTCTGAAAGTTCAGCTATAAATAAATGTACCATAAATTCAGTTCATCAGTTACTTTTAATTGGTAATGATGAAGGTAAAGTGGAAGCTTGGGATCCACGTGTACGAAATAAAGTTGGAACACTTGATTGCGGTTTTAGTTGTATCCAGAGGGATAATAAGTAAGTATAAAAGAGTATTAAGGCGACTACGTAAGTTAGGCTATAGGTCTCATTTTGTAGTTTACAAAATACTCTTTTGATTTACAAAATTCTTAGCATTTTTTAATCTTCCACCAAAGAAAATTGTAAATTAAAAGCGTAGTTTGTAAACTACGAAATAAAACCTAACCTAACCTCCGAAGTCGCCTTAAAAGTGTAACAATTTTTCTTTACAACATAGTTATATGTATAATTTATGTTTTGTAGATTAGAAACTGTTCCATCTATTACTGCTCTAAATTGCGAAGGTGGTCTTACCTTAGGTGTTGGAACTGCTACTGGACAGGTTTTATTGTATGATCTTAGATCTAATTCTCCATTTATGGTAAAAGATCATATGTATGGCTTACCAATAAGAAATATTGAATTTCATAAAAGTATGGATTTAGTTTATTCGATGGATAGTTCTATTGTAAAAATATGGGAAAAGCAAACTGTAAGTAATCCTCAATTTTATTAATAATCCTTGAAAATTAATTTGAATATATGAAATATTAAACAATAAATGTTGACATTTTTTAGGGTAAGATATACACATCTATAGAAGCACAATCAGATTTTAATGATTTATGCATAATCCAAAACACTGGCTTAATGTTCATGGCCAATGAAAACACAAAAATACAATCATATTACATACCTAGTCTTGGTCCGGCACCAAGATGGTGTGGTTTCCTTGATAATCTTACTGAGGAATTGGAAGAATTAGATTATGAAACAATTTATGATGATTACAAGTTTGTCACAGAAAAAGAACTGGATGAATTGGGTCTGTCACACTTAAAGGGTACAAATTTATTAAGAGCATACATGCATGGATTCTTCATGGATGTCAGATTATATAGGAAAGCTAGAGATGTTATGAAACCATTTGAATTTGAAGAATACAAGAAGAAGAAAATCCGAGAAAAGATTGAAGAAGAGAGACCTAAGAGAGTACAGGTAAATTTTAATGTTTATTTTTATAAATTGAATTTTATTTTTTATTATAAAAGATGTAATGTAATACGAAATTTAAATTTACAGGTCCACAAATTGCCAGTTGTTAATAAGGATTTGGCTTTGAAACATATAGAAAATGAGGAAACAACAGATGCAAAGAAAAAGAAAAAAGCTACACCGAATCTGCTTAAAGATGATCGATTTAAAGCACTGTTTGAGAATCCTGACTTTCAAGTTGATGTTAATAGTGAAGAATATGCTCTTCTTAATCCTGTTATTTCACAAATGGGCAAAACCAAAAAACGAAGTGCAAAGAAAGTTCAGGAAGAAGATACTAATGATCAAGATGATGCTGGTATGAACATTATTTTCATAGATTTAAACGTTTTATTATCTTTATTATATTATTATTATTTTGACACAATAAGTTATATGATAACTTTAGTAAAAAATGTTTGATGTTGAAGTAAAATTAAATAATTATATTTCACGCAGAAAACTTGCACTCTGAAGATGAGGATTTGGCTGATAGTTCCGATGATGAAAAGCCTTGGGTGAAAGAAGTGCAGAAACAATACAGATTAGTAAAAGAAAATGAGAAACAACTAGAAAGAGAAGAAAGAAGAAAGAAAGAAGAAGATGAAGATAAAGATACTCCAAAAAGACAACCCAAGTTTTATGAATTAAAGGATGGCGTTAGTTATAATGGATCAAAGTACATGAGAAAGCGAGCAAAGTGAGTGAACTCTACAAGCAATAAAACTATTAACGTTTAAATGATAAGGTTTAAGTTATGAATCATCACTGAGATTATTTCAATACATTACTTATTTTCAGTGCCAGTCTTGGCGACAGATTGCTGAAAGAGGAGTCACATAGGATCAATGTGTCGGGGTCGAGAGGCAACAAGGAAATGACATTCACAGTTGGAAAGGTAGAGTAACAATAATTTATTAAATTAAATACTTTTTTTTAAAGCTTTTAATTGTATCATTTTTTCTCTAATATCGAATAATCATTTTCCTACAGAAAAATTTTGGTAAAAAGAGGGATCAAGGCAAAACAAATAGGCAAGCTTTTAAACATCTTCTAAGGCCAGCAAAAAATATAGGAAAAGGCAAAAGAATGAAATAATTAGGTATAATTAATCATCAATTAAATTAAAAATCTATTGTACAGTTGTAAATAAATTATATTTCTATTTTAATTATGCGCATTTTTGTTTTGTAACGTTTTTTATTTACCGATTTCATCATCATGTCGAATATAATTTATTAAGAGCTGCTTGTTATGATATCTCTTGCGAAAGGTGAAATGTCATCACTCACCACTGATATGCAAGTTGCACTGTCTGCTCAGTGAAAGATATATAGACATTTGTGAGTGTAGATGTTCTTACTGGAAGGTTACCAGGATTATGTTTGATTCTGAGGAGAAATGCCTTCAGTAAGTATATAAATATGATTATTACTTCACAAAGTGAACTTGAGATCATTTTCTCAACTAGCTTTTACTTTTCACAAATTTGTTTGCAAACACCATTTCTAATCATAGTTCAGAATGAAGGTAAGTTACAGTGTTTACATTATTTTTGATAGTTGTATCAATCTATTTATCTACTATGTAATATCAAAGTTGGCTTGTCTTTGAATATGTATTCAATCAGTTAATTCTTTTATACATATCATTTTTATGATATAGATGTATAAATAGTACATCTATTGATAAAGCAATAAAATGAACTGTAATTAAAATATCTCCAGTGCTAATGAATACAAGTGTTGATTCAGAAGTTATGGAAAACAAGATTTCAAAAGAATGTTGGCAAATTATTGTAAAATATTTACTAGAATTAACTGATAAATTTAATTAATTTAAAAATTGCCAATAATTTTACATGTATTTTATAATAATTTATTACAGACCAGTCCAAGTAATGATTCTTTGAATGGTAAAGATGCTCCTTCATCACAGCAAAATCATGATGAGGTCTGTCACTCTTCAACTCCATCATTACTGTCGGATTTACAACTACATAGCACCGAAGTATGATAATACTTACTGATAAAGCTACTTTGATTTCATAAAGCTATCAAAATACTTTTTTAATGTCTTTTTTGCATTCTGTTTTGCATGCATAAAACTGAAAAAAAGTCAGTCTGAATAGTCTTTTAATTGCTAAACAATTTTAACAGATGGGTGAAATTGCAGAAATGCCAGATTATGAAACCTTAAGTACATCTGCAGTATTACATTATTGTAAATACAAAATATTGAAGCCATATTTAAGACTGTTGGGTGTTATGGGTTTAAGGCCAATAAGTGAAGAAACTGAACACTATTCTCGTTACTGCATTTTAGCAAATTTTCATACATTCCAAGTGATTATATTTATGTGCATTGGATATGTACTTCAATATATGGCTTGTTACAGGTAATGTCTTTAAATAAATTAATTATATAATAATTCAAATTAATTACTTCCAGTAAAAAAATTTTAATTAATTATAAATTTGTCAAACATATATTAGGATTTTGTTATGTAGCGATGGTACTGGAAAAGGATGTATCATCAAAGCCACGAACTTATGACACAACATGTCATGGAAATGCAATATTTGCTTATTTTATTCCCAGTGCTTTACATTTGATAGCATATTTATATACAGTTTATTTATTTCGTGTGAAAGAAAATGAACAATTACAAAATCTTATGGAAAGAGCTTTTTTATTATCTTCTAATCCGGCTAATCGAGGGGGTCAAAAGCGCCTAGTTAGAATTTTGTGGCTATTCATTGGTCTTGGCATTGTTTGGATGATAATGGCTTTAACAACTGTAAGTTTAATGACTGCCAAAGAAGTAGTGACTTTTCAGTGGCTTAGACACAGGTAAGACATTTAATTTCTTTCTTTTTATGACAATATCAGATGTATTTTTATTTATTTTCAGTCCTCCTGATATCAAAACAGTCCTTAAAGTTTGTTTGACACTTTGTACATTGTGGCATGACATGGTTCAAGGTACCATTATAACGAGTTATTGTTTACAAGGGCAATTGCTAATATCACATTTACAATTTTTGAGAGTAAAATTAATTCAACATACTATTCCAGGATTAGAGTGGATGAAGGTATACTATAGATTTTATTGTAATTTTTCTTATTTATTTTTATACCTAAGTTAATTAATTTTTTATAGGAAATTAGTGAATTCAGAAAACTATTAAAATATTTTAATGATGAATATGGTCCTGCAGTTTGTATTTATACAATTGTAAATGCCTCTTGGGCTATGTCAGGTGCAGCCTGGCTCTTCAAATATGATAGTGAAAACAGTAAGATTGATCCCCTAAACTGTATTAATATAGTTAATGTAATTCTTTGGATTTGGATAACAGCGGCTCCATTCATACAAGTATATCATTTATACACTGTAATATATGCAATAAAAAAATTTATAACTAATAATATTGATTATTATTGTACTTTAAGGCAGCTCGATTGACTACAGCCTGTTCAATGATTCAAAGTACTGGACACGAAGTTCGTGTTCGGCCTTTTGTTTATCAAGGTACACCTGGAGAAGATTTAGATACCTTACTTTTATACACATCATCATTAAAAATGTGTGCTAGACTGTACAGAGTTCCTATAACAGGTAGATACCTGTGTTTATTGTTGACACTTGGAAGTGTGACTAGCCTTACTCTAGGGCAGTGCCAATTTTTTTCGTGATTTTTTTAAATGTATATCAATAGTTTTAACAAATTAGAATTTTATTATTCAAATGTATTTATATTTTTCAAAAAGTAATTTTTGATATTATAAAGTGTAATATTTATGTGAGAAATTAATATTATGTGATTAATATTAATTCATAATGAAGGAATATATGCAAATAATATTGCAAAATTTTATTTTTCTACAATTTTAAATATAATAGGCTTTCAATGAATGATGTTTCTTAAATAAGTTATTGTTAAAGTGAGTATTTGTACTTAAAATAATAAAATGAACTATTTTTTATACATTTATGAAAAATGTTATTATTAGTTAAGTAATACTCTAAAAGATATAATTGTAAGTTAAAATTACTTACAAAATCCACGAAACAAAACTTTTACTGCATAATTTTTTTCTTATCTGTTTAGTTAATTCTATAATATAAACTATGTTATTTATATTTTAAAAAGTAAATTATTTCAACTGTATGTATATTAATAATAGATTAAAAATATTTAGTGTTCTGACAAAAATAATTGTTTTGATAGTTTACAAAGATGTTGAGATTTTGGAAAAAGGTATTTCAAATTGATAGAGTTTTAAATCGTTTAACTTAATAATAAATTAAGCAAATTGGAGTTGTTTGATTGTAACATATTTAAAAAGTAGATAAGACAATGTTTTTATATTAAAATTCAGTAGAAAATGTCCAGGATATGGTCAGCCTACTTATATATAATATATAATTTGTCCAGTCGTTGGTCAGACACCATTTAAATACTAATTTATATTTGTCAATCTGAGGCCTTGGCCACATAAGCGCATATATCGTACTTATACGATCGTCCATGAAAAATTTGGTAATTTTCGTTAGTGCCAACTTAAAATGCCCGTAAACATAATGAGAAAATAGAATTAGGCTATCAGACAGACTTATTTAAGTTGGTACTAGCGAAAATCACCAAATTTTTTCATACCATTGTGCGCGCTCGTACTTGATTATATACCCAAGGCCTGTCTCGTATCGAACCTGTAAATTTCCACAATAAAAAAAATGTTTGCCAAACCTCTTACTCAAGCCCTCAAAGAAAACTCATCAAACCCTCCCCAACAAAAACCCATCCCACCAAAATTTCAATCCCATCGCCAACCACACGCACCCCGCAAAACCCCAGCCCTCACCAAACACCCACCAACCAGGAACCCACCAATCCGCTCGCTTAGCCAGCCTACCTCCGCCAGCAGCGACATCCACGGCGTGTGGCTCTCTTCTCGTGCGTCGTCTGGTACTGCTGTACGTCCTCTCCTGAACGAGTGTACGGCGACGAGAGTAGCCCTCGGGAAAAATGAACGTGATCGCGAAGTCGACGAACATCGCGCCCTTCGCGAAGGCGGCCGTCAGCGTCATCTCCGTCGGCGCCAAGCCAGTGCGCAGCACCAGCAAGCTGACCACCCGGAAGAAGATCAGCCAGCCCGACAAGATCCAGCGGACTCTTAGCTACACGCTCTACCAGGACCTACAGCTGCAGGGATCTCTGCGCGTGAGCTCGGGTATCGCTGGTATGTTTTCGTCAAGGGGGTTTGGGGAGTGCGGGGTTGGGAGAACGGGACGTTCGATTTTTTTTGATTTTCGAACGCGCAAAGTGTTTATTTTTCGAATTCTAATTATGTAACAGCCTTCAGAGCGGAGGGACAGCCTCGGGCCGAAGGTGTCTGCTTTATCGATCGGGAATTACGTGCAAGTGCGAAATATCATGTAACGAAAAGTTTTGTTTAAAGGGCTATTTTTGGTGGGGTGGAGAAAATTAATGCGTGTTATTGTTGGATGTACGCGGGAATTTTGGTTTTTTCGGTTGTCACGGGCGTGTGATGACGCCGCGGATTGCACTTTGCACTTGCGAGCGCTTTGAGAGGTTATATCGAGCGATTTTGGAGCACCTGTCATTTTGGCTCTTTCTATTTTTATTGTTGATACCTGAGATGTTTTGCAAGGTTTTTTGTCTTTGATAATAAGCTGGTTGATTGAGTAGATGACTTTCAAATGTATAAAAATTGAATATTATGGATTTAACGTTCGATAGGGGAAAAAGTCAATATTATCTATATGTTTATGGTTGTATCACAAAAGCTAATCTGACAAGAAAGGTGTTGGTTCCTACTTTGATAAATTAAATTATTGCTTAATTTTACTTTCTACATTTAAAATACCAATCAAATAATTACTTGCATAATCGTTGAATCAAATTGATCCTTGATATAAACAGTACCGATCATGTAGTTTGCAAGTTTGATACAAAAAGTTCAAATAATTTTAGAGAAAATTCTTTGTATGATTTTAAATTTTATAAATTTGTATTTTCTTATATGCAATAATATAAAATAGTTCATGCCAGTATTATTATTTTGGTATATACATGAATTATCTAAATTTGTTAAAAAATCAAATAAGTTTTTCACGTACAATATCAGAGTTGCAATTTTATTGAATTGAAATTGATTGATTTTATGATAAGATAGAAGCTAAGTTTTTTCCTGAAAGTGCTTAATTAATATTTAAAACAATTAAACTTTTGTTTTAATAAAAGATGACATAAAAATTAAGCAAAAAAATTTAATTTTCTGTTTATTTTAATAAATAAATATATTAATAATCTTGTTTAATATTTAATTATTTAAAGTCTAACATTTAATTTATTACTGCTTATTACTATTATCATTGCATAAGCGTTAAAAATTTTTTTTAAATTATAATATTTAGTTATAAAATAAAATAAATATTTTACTTACAATATTTTCATTATTGCAATTAACAATTGTTTTTAGTGAGCTCCCAAGTAGCACAACAGATAAGGTTAGCACACACAGATATTCGAGTGCCAGACTTTACTGAATACCGCAGAAGTGAAGTCAAAGACCCAAATGCTAAAACTCGTGAGAGTGCACCATCACGTAATGCAGTTTCATACACTGTAGCATTAGGTAAGTTAAACAATTTTTCAAAAATAATGTTATAATGTAATGAAAACTATTAACTTTTGTAATATCTTTTTTTTAGGTACTGGTGTTGTTGGTGCTTATGCAGCAAAAGGCTTTGTAGTAGATCTTGTCTCTACAATGGCTGCCTCTGCTGATGTCTTGGCTATGGCCAAGATCGAAGTTAAGTTGGATGCCATTCCAGAAGGAAAGAACGTTGTTTTAAAATGGCGTGGAAAGCCACTTTTCATTCGTCACAGGTAAGCTGAGATAAAAATATTAATATTTTAATAATGTTGGAAAATATTTATTTAAAACTAGTAAGCAAATTAAAAGCGATTTGTAATTTCTTAAACTGATATTAATGTTTTATAGTTACTAATAATCACAAAAGTCTAGTTTTTCCATTTAAATTTTCAATTTTAAAACAAAAAATTGTTGTCACCTTATTCTATTAGTTGATAGATTTTTCCAAATAAAAAATTGGATGAAAAATATTGGTTTTTGTAATTATTATCAATAAAAATTTTTTACAAAAGAGCATAAAATATTTATCAAAGTATAATTTCTAAATAAATAAATGTTATAAACAAAATGAAGTAAATTCTTTATAAATATTTAAATGTATTCTTGAACATATTTGAAATTATTAACATATATATACTTTTATATTCAGGACTGCTGCTGAAATTCAAAGAGAAAAGGCTGTTGATGTAGCAAGTCTTCGTGATCCTCAGTCAGATGATGTAAGAGTGCAAAAACCTGAGTGGTTGATTGTTCTTGGAGTTTGCACACATTTGGGTTGTGTTCCAATTGCGAATGCTGGTGAATTTGGTGGATACTATTGCCCATGCCATGGTTCACATTACGATGCTAGTGGAAGAATCAGGAAAGGTCCAGCTCCTCTTAATCTTGAGGTTCCCGATTATGAATTTCAAGGCAACCTTGTTGTAGTTGGTTAATTATTTAATTGCTCTATAAAGCAGTAGAAAAATAATGATTGGCATTCGTAATAAGAAAATCTTCTCTGTGAGAAACATTTTTGATTTACAATATTTATTACTAAATATATCAGCTAGAGAAATAAACTTGTAAATCATTCACGTCGATCGAAAAAACCGAATGCGACGGCTGTCATCTACTTGAAATGAAAATAAAGTTGTACAGTCTCTAAATAAAATGTTAAATGATTTTCAAAAATTAATAATAACATCTTTATTGCTTAATTTTTGTTAAAAAAAATATTGAGAAAACGATAATAAATTTATTTACAAAAATAGTCATATTGATATAATTGAAATTAATTTTGTTGATGTTCGTTTGTTTAAATTTTTGTCATTCATACAAATAGGTCAATTTTTCAAAGGTTGGAAATCTAAATTTTTTGTTTGGTAAAGGAAATTACTTTATTCAACCTCAAGACAAAATTTGAAGTTTCTTATCACAATTCATAAAGATTAATGGATCAAATTAAGAAGAAATGAGGTATTTTCAAAAAGTTTGTTATATTATGTAGAATAGAATTTAAGAGCTCAAAATTTTTAATGCTTAGGTGATGTTTTTATAATATGGTTTCACTTGATCGTTTGCAACAAATGTATGAAGATGCTCATAAGAATAAAGAAAAGGAAAAATTAGAACAAAAAGGCACAATGAAGGAAAATGTAATACACACAATGCGTGAAAACGAAGGTATAAGAGATTTAGTGAAAACTGATGACATCAAAAATAAGGCTCCCAAGGAGAACAAAAATAGTTTTTTGAAGTATTTATTACTTTTTATACCGCTGCCTTTTTACTATAAATACCGTTCAGTTCAACGAGGTTGTAAAAGAAAGTAAAGAAAAAACACATTAGAAATCTAAATTACAGCGATGTTATTGTATACTAATTAATCAAAAATTATTTGAATTAGTTCAAAAAAAAATTTTCAAAATGCAAATAAACAAAAAAAAATGTAAAAAAAAATCTCGAGTAAAGTAAGTCTGTTCACTAGTAGAAAAAGCCTGCATCTAAGGACTCCGGACATCGAATGTTGCGTCTACGAGGGGAAGAAAAATAGGGTCAACTGCAGTAGCAGCGCGTGTTTTGGGGCGAGGGGGAGAATTTTAGGATTAGAAATTAGAATCGCTGCAGTTCCGCGAGGCGGCGCTGACGTCGAGCGCATCTGAAATTTTCGGTTTTTATCGAGTTAGAGCACGAACTTTTATATGTAGTATGTACCTTTTATAGAGGGAGGGGGGTTGGAAACGCAGGCAGCACGGGGCATTTATTCGCGCGGCAGTTGTCGGTCTTCTTCGCTGCCGGCAGCGTGAGGAGAAAGACGCGGGTGCGAAAAATAAGATAAGGGATCAAAAGTATAAACAAAATCTGGACTTTAGGACCGCATTTTCGGCACTCGGGGCACTCGCGTCGTTTTGTCATTCATCATAGGAAAACTTGATATTCTGGACCTTTGTTATGATTTGCATCAACTCGAGGAACCTTGTGGAATTTCAGACACAGGAGGAAGGTGAGTTTTGTTTTTGTGGCTTTAATGTAGTAGGTTAGGTCGAGCTCTAGTGGAAATTGAATCGACATTTCTCTTTTGATTATTAAAACTGATAGTTTTATTAAAGTGCAGTGAAAAAATACATCACTTATTGTTAAGGTCTTAATCGTAAACATTTATTCTATTTTTTACTGTGTCTGTTGTCAACAATATCAGTGATAATTAAGATTAAAAATCTTTTTTAATAAAACTAGTGAAATTAAAAGTAGCCAAGTGATACAAATCTTCAAAATATTTTTAATTGCTAAAAAATTAATTGTTAGTTGTAATAATTATTAACAATCTTTTTTTATAATTTTTTTTTTTTATTAAACTTTATTCAATATTACTATTATTTTTATCAATATTAATAAAAATATAAATATATTTGAATGAAGTATAAGGCATATTTGTTATAAAAATGAATTAAACATATTCTTAAATTAACATGAATAAATATAATATTTGAGTAGTACGTAAATATTTTGAAATATAGTAAAAATATAACTTTAGCTCCAGTAGTTTGTGAATAAAGGAAAACAAATTATTTTAATAATTCAGTTTGAAATTTCTGTGCTTATAAATTTATAATTGTTGATATTTATGTGTAGATGTATTTAAACGTTATAAAGATGAAATGTTATAAAAATTTATTTTATACAAATTACCTTTTATAATATTTTCGTTAATATCCTTTACAATATTTTTTTAACATAATTCATTTAATAATTATATTAATTTATTAATATTTACATTACTAACAGAAAAAAATGATTAAATAAAACGAAATAATACGAAAAAAATTTTATTTTATATTTTCGAAATATTGCCGACCTTTATCTCAGATTTACGAATTCGCTATACTATGTTTATGCATGGCGGTAAAATCGTGTACTAAATGCCGGCATAATTTATTAAAATCATAGTACATATCAAACGAATACGTATTTATCAAAATGATTTCTTTAGCATTTTCAGTGTCGAGGCTTTTTTCACATTTCACCTTTATACGTACATATCCCTACATATTGATTTAAAGAAAAAGTCTTAAAAGTTATCAACGGCAACTACAACACAATGCAATTCAGTCAATGCATAATTTATCGCTTAAAGAAAAGCCCTTAAAACCAAGCCCACAATTTCCCCTCTCCTCCCCTAAAATCCTCAAAAATATCCCTCCCAGCCCATTATCCATACCCACTAAAAAAACCTCGCAAAATATGAGCAGCCTTCGAAACACGAGAAAGCTTTCTCGCAAGAAAATCGGCCGAAAGTCGTTAACATATCCCCGCACATCGCGCTCTGCAGTTAAATCCCTCTCAGCGCGGCGAAATGCAAGCAGCGCGCGCTCGCGCCAGCCTATATACACATCAGGGGTTGCAGAATCCAGTTTTCCTTTCGGCTTGCCATCTCCCGATGCTATTCGTCCCCTTGGCTGCGCGCATCTATATATACGCACGCGGAGCTAGCTGCGCCGCTGCTGCACGTGCGTGTGTGCGTGATGCGGAGACATGCGCGCAGCGCAACGAGAGAGAGAGAATGTATATACGCGTATATATGGAGCTGCGCTTTCGAAAGTGCGAGTGGGCCAACCCTTGGCAACGGAGAATCAATAGATGCGCGTTGCATCTTACCCCTCGCGTGTGCGTGTGCCTCCCTTCTCTCTATCTGCCTCCCTTTTACGGCTTATCTCTCTTCTCTTTCTCTCTTACTCTCGCTCTGCCTGCCTGCCCCTCGACGACGCAGCTCCTTCAGAAATTTTCGGGGGTCCGCGCTCTCTCGGCCGTGTCTCACTTCCTACTTCTACTACTACTGCGCGCACCCTTGTACTTTCCTGCCTGCGTGTATATATAGCTGCGAGTGCACTTGCGAATTTCGTCGTATAGGACTGGCAAGAGAAAGAGAGAGAGAGAGCGCGCCTTTTTTTTACGGCCGCGGCGAAAAATCGATTCGCCATAGGCACGGGGAGAGAGACGCTGAGACTCGCTGCTTGTTTTTTCGGGCGCGGAGTAGCCGGGTTTGCGTAGGTTGCCGCCTATTGTTCGGCCGTTTTTGGATTACTTTTGGCGGAAAAAGCGTTCTTGAGATTTTCAGGGGGTTCGCGGATGTGTTGCAGATGTATGGTTGGGGAAAATTGTAGTTTATGCGGTGTATGAAGTTTTTGACTGTATAGAGGGGTTGCAGTGCGTTTCTATTAGGGATTTGTAGCTTGGTGGTTTATTGTTGGTCTTTTTACAGTCCGATTAGTAATTTGTTAAGTTACACTTAAGGTAGTAAGAAATTTCAGCAAATTATACGTATTTATTCCGTCAATATGAATATCGAACTTGTATTGAAGTTATAAGATTAGGTATTATGAATTTTTTATTTTCAATGCATTAATCACAGTCTAATGCTTACATAAATTGTAATACTGTTTCAATAATTAAAATGTGAATATAATTAATGTCTTTGAAAAAGTTGCACTTTTTAATCCTGGAATTAGCCAATATCTTTTATTTTTGATAAGATAAAGTTTCAATGAAAATCTATGATCTTTGAAAACTTACAAAGTCAAAAATATTTCGAAAATTAAATAAGATTCGTAATTGCATACGTTGAACCAACATATGTAATGAATATCAAGGCTGAAGTTTAGACGAATTAAAGATTAATGAAGCGCGGAGTTGAAGTTACATACCAACCCTCAACAAAATATTTAAGTTTCACTCTGCTAATGACTCTTCTATATACCTACAGTAGCTTCTGTAGGCTGAAGTTTTTTGTAAGCTACTCGCTCGAGGAAGGCTATTTTAAGTTAACAAAATGGCAGATGATTTTTGGAAGAATACATTTAACGTCTATTAAAGAATCTCGTATTCAGTAGATTTATTATATAGATCCTTCATATTGCCTTTGATGAACATGCTCATCAATTTCAACTTTTAAAAAATGAAGTTCGACACTTTAAATTCAAACGAAAAGTTCTAAAAAAAGTTTTTGTCAAAATGTCAGTAAGACACTTTCTTATTTTTAACCTAACTAAATATATGCTTGATTATACCTTTCACTTACTGTTCTTTTATATAGAAAGAAAAAAAATAAGACTTCTATTTTTTCTATATTTTCATATCTCTATAACCGCTTCCAAATTCCGAGACGGAGCTTTAAAGTCAATTTTAACATTAAGTCATGCAAAAGCCATTTTCGCAAAAAAAGACTTTAATACACCCGATAAATAAAAATGCAACAACGCAGCTCGCCGAGAAAGACCTTTTCGAGGTCAAAAGGGCAACCGACTTATACAGCCCACCCCCCTCATATATATAAGAAACGCGATGTCGTAATGCCGGCCGAGAGAAGCGCTCGCAAAAAGCTCGGAAGAAGCCTTGAGCTTGCCACACTCTACATCCCCAATCGACGCACACACACACACAACTCCACGAAAGAGAAAAGGAGAAGCCGAGGAAGCGAAACTAGATAAGGCGAGAATCGGAAAGACAGGTACCAGCTGCGCCGCAGCTCGCAGGTGAAAGCTCAAGATCCTCCCACGCGCGCGGGAACATTCAAAATCGCGCGCCTCTCCCGCATACTGATTCCTTGCGAAACTCTCTCTCTCAGGCTCTCGCACACAGGGGGGAAGGTTAATGATTAGTTGTAGCGCGAGGGGGTCGGCTGTTGCCGGGTGCAGGTCTGCCCATACCCTCCCTCTCGGCTCTGTGTGTCCTCCCTCCTCCTACCTCTCGAAAAGTGCGTGTGCCGTAGTGTATACATATATATAGCCGCGCGCGCGCTTACGCATACACACACAGACGGCGCAGAGTCGGCGGGCTGCGCCGGTTTTCCCTTCTGCATACCCTCCCCCGGAAGCCCCTACGCGCCACCCTCGCACTTTCTCTCTCGTCGACCTCTGAAAATTTTCGGGACTCTCCCCGCCGCCGCCGCCGCCGACGCCGACGCAGCGGGGAGGGCTGGGAGGCCTGCAAGGTTGTGCGCGCGGATACTTCTCCCTCGAGCACGCAGACATGTATACGCAGGCCGAGAGCGCCAGTGGTGTAGCAATATAAGGCGGCCAGCGAGTGCTTATCTCTCTCTCGTGGGTTATGCGCGGCGAGCTTTTTTTTGCGGGGGGTGTGGGAGCACGACGATCGAGAAATTTGAATGGGGATGTGTGTGAGGTTGGTGGTATCGAAATTGCGAATCGCGGGCTGGGGGCAGGTGCAGGAGGCTGATTTATCGCCGGGTGCATTGTTTTGTTTACCTTGCGCCGCGCTGGGGGAAGTGTCGCGGGTTTTAAAATGATTTCGGTGGATTAATGGGCTTGTGGTGGGTTGCGCTTGTTTCCTGGGTTTTTATTGGTTGTCGGTGCTTCTTTCTGGGGATTTTCATTGCGGCTGCAATATTGCTTTTGTTCGTTCGCTGCGTTGTGAAAATATATATGCGCTTGTTGTATGGGATTTTTCGAGTAATTTTTTTTGTATCGTTTATCGATATTTTATGAAGGTTTATTTATACAAAATTTGTTTTTCGGCAATAACGGTGTAGAAGTATTTCTTCAAGGTTGAAGAAAAGGATTTCGAGATATCTTCTTTAATTCGATTCGGACCGAATTTTGCGAACGAACCTAAAGCACCTAAAACACTTTATCTTTGTATGCCATAATTGCCGTTTAATTCTTAATTACCTTCGATGTCAGCAAGGTTCTGTGACAAGAGGAAAAAGAATTCCGTATAATAAACCATAGTTATTTTAATTATTGTACCAGACATATTCTAGAATTAATTAATCTAATTTATAGTAATATATCAGATCTAATTCTATAATATTTTTTTTAAGTTTTATTTTTATGAAACAAAAATTGTGTGTATTAGATATTTAATAAAAAGGACTATTTATTTTTTTCACTCTTTCGGAGTCCTTAGAGACATTTTGAAAATTTCATTTCAGTAGATAATTACCGGACTGGTCCGGCAAGGGTCATATATGAAACCATCTTTGAAACTGTTTTAGTTTTCTATTTTTAAGAAAAAACATAAATGCAAGTTATTAAGTTTTAAAAATTGCCATCAATGAATAAAAATTCAGTTATATTTTTAATTAAAAATCATATTTGTGTACCCAGAGAAGTTGTAACAGGAATTTTCATTACTTTTATCTTATATTTTTAAAATAGTTCTTTAAAATACAACATAAGAAAAAAGTATAAAAAGTATAACTCAGACTTTGTGTTGAATACTCAGAAAAACTGGCAAAAGTTCTTTCTAGCCACAAAAAAAAAGAAAGAAAAATAAATACAAGAGAAATGTTTTCACCCAAATCAGTCGTGCGTGCACGCGCGCGGGGCTTGGTTTTCTGCGCAATCCAAAGTCAGTTTGAGCGTTTGAAATTGCAAGAATATTAAACCCCTCGTCCACGTGAATGGCCATTCTCTCCTCCACACATAACAGCCATTTATCCATGCGAAATTTCAGGAAAAAATTTAAGCCCTCGCCCGCGCAGAAAGAGAGAATAATAAGCCACTCGAACAAATGCATTCGAACCATCGTGCACTTCTGTATACACATATACCCTCGCATCCGCATTCATCACTGTGCGTCCGGAACTCGAGCTTTTACAATGCTTTCTCTCTCTTTCTCTCTCTCTCTCCCTCTTTTTCTCTCTCTACTTTTGTCTATCTCTCTGTCTTGCTTTATCTCCTTCTCCTGCGCTCATATTTTCAGTCTCTCTTTCGCATATCCATTATTTAACTCGCTCAGTCTCTTCCGCTACTTTTTCTCTTTCGATCTATATTACTCTCTTCCTTTTTTCAGTCTCCCAACTAGACAGCGAACATTCAAGAAACAAAAAGAAAAAAAGAAATGGTCGTTTGGTCTTTTGCTAGACGGACCTTTTCCGTTTTTTTTTTTTTTTTTTATTTACTAT
>JAPYZA010005096.1:0-14469 GCA_030522685.1 Eupelmus azureus
ATTGTTCAATATTATCTTGTATATTAATTCTTACCTTGCTATATAATATTGTATTTTTACTTTGTATGAAGGGCTTATTAGCCCGTTTAAAATTTAAAAATAAAAATAAAAATAAATAAAATCACTTTGAACAAACAAGATATTAGTTTTATTTTAAGGACAGAGCATGTATTGTTCTCAAGGCTTAAACTACGTGATGCAGAACCAAAAAATTAATAAGTCTTTCGTTCCGAGCAGCTAGAGGTGGGCTCCTCAATGAGGCTACTAGTTGCTCTACCTTAGACTCTTACCGACATGATGTTAGACTCAGTCTTATAAGCCTTGAGGACCTCGAATCCTGATGGAGAATCCGATGCGCCCTTTGCTGGTGCAAGCACCAACCCACACGATTAAAGTTTTGTAACGGCAACTGAGTGATCCATTGCCATTTGTAAAAACGAAAAGACTATTGTTTGTCGATAATTTTATTTGAATTTTATTTAATTTTTGTTTTCTTTTTTTAATTTTAGTATTTAATAAATGTTACACATTTTATTAATTAAAAATAACCATATTGTTTATTTTAAAAATCAAATAATCATTTTTTCAACAAATTAATTAATTAAATTCAAATATTTAAATGCTAGGTAATAATTTACAGTAATTATGTGTTTTTTTTTTTATTATTCATGCTGCTATTGCATTACTATTTTTAATAATACTTATTAATACATTCTACTAGAATAATTAATTAAAATTGTTACAAATACAAGAATATCCAAAAATTAGTAAAACATTACATAGAAATTTCCATAAAATAATAGATATTTCATCTATTTAGTTAATATTTATAAGATTGTATTTTTTGCAATAATAATACATGTAAAATAAATTTTAATAAAAAATTTAATTATAATATTTTTTTTTTTTTTTTGTTACAGGTGAGTCATAAAATTTCATTATAATAAGATCTCATTTTTCACCTGTGAGTTAAAATATGATTATAGTAATTTGCAAAAGTCATGGAAAGATAAAATTTTTTTTAAGAATATACACGTTTAGCTATTATTATTTCAAACTGTCTGTTAGTAATTTCTTTAGAGTACAGACAGTGTCTATAAAGCATGTTAATTTATTACAAGCGTGCAAAAATAAAATAAGTTGTTTTTTATTATACAACTATTTAGGACCTTTTGTTCTTACCTAAAATAAAAATCAATCTAAAGTACCTCAGATTTAAATCATTTCATTTATTCAAAATAAGGGAATCTCGGCAGTTAGGTTAGATTTCATTTTGTACAAAATTCTTTTAAGTTTTAAGTTTTTTAGCATTCTATTGTCTTTAAAGAATAGTGGAAGCTCAAAAAATCCAAAGAATTTTATTTACTGAATGCGTAATTTATAAACTACGAAATGGAAGTCTTACCTAATCTCCGAAGTCGGCTTAATTATAAGTTATGTAACTTAATTCTATTAGAAAGCAAACAAATCATTACAATCTAAGGAATTGTTTAATACGGAAGAAAAAATTGTTCGTGCGACAAAAAATTCTTAACTAGAAGATCCGAGCAGAAGTTGATTTCAATTATATTTGGGCGCTACTTTCATCGAAATCTTTTCACTAAACACAGTAATGTATCATCTGCGTGCAGCGTGCGCTAAGCCAGCGGCAGCAGCAGCAGCAGCGTAGTATAAATCAAACGGGCAAGCATTCCGCATCCTGGCTGGCTCTCCATCTCCCTCGCTCTTTTCTCTCATCTAGAACTCAATTAGCAGTGGAGAGTTTCGAACGTCCGACACGTGCGCCGGTTGGCCGCGGGAATAGAGTAAGCTCAGGGCCGCAGAGATGAATTCAGCTTGCGCAAGCGCTGCTAAACTTTCCTGGCACAGAAGTACCTTTCTGCTGCGCGACATATAAACGCCGATTTCGAACACGTTGCACCGAGCTCCAGCGACGATTGGCCCCCTCGACTTTTCTCAAATAGCATATATTTAGGTGCATTGGATAACGCTTATGGGGCTGGGCTCAAGGGCTTCCGAGAGCCTCTGTATGCTGCGACATGCGCGATTCCCTCTATTTTCACACTTTCACGGGATAGTAAAATATTGAATTATGCAAAGTAACCCTCTGTTAAAGGCCACATATCGGGACATCGCAGCTGAATTATCTCCAGCGATGTCAGAATAACTTTGCTTTTTGCTGGCACAACTTTGGACAAAGAGTTTATTGTTAGCATTGCTCATTTTGGAAAATTAATGCTCTTCTCCTTTCCTTATACACGTATTTTTTTGTACAGTACATTGATGTTATCAAAACAAATCTTTTTATCTACTAAAATATCATTCTCCGCAGCAGCTTACTAATCAAAATTTGCAATAAATAATATTAATAAAGTAAAAAGGCAGTAATTTCCTTACGCAATTAAAAATTAGACTATTCAACTATTAATTATTAATTTTGATTTCACGATTATTGAGAAGCTGGAAGAATAGATATTTTTTTGTATTTTCTTTATCCGGTAGAATCGGGCCATTTTTGTACTACTATTTTAGGTATAAAAAGAGGTCTATTATGTTTAAATTGGAAAAATTAAATTACGTACAAAAATCGCATTTGAACATTGGCGGAAATAAAAAACAATCGATTTTGTCGATGTAGAATATAACAGAAGCATTTTACGATTTCAATTAATAGTATTTGAAAAATAAAAGATATTGTCGTACTGAAGTTTGTATTGAATTCGAATGTTTGAATAATAAGTAGAAATCGACTAAAAAGTCATAAACTCATCTGCAGAGTTAGTTATCACGTGTTAAAAATAACTTTGATGTGTATAAATTGACATTTTAGGAAGGTATAAAAATTGATTTTTGACGCTCATGCAATTTTATAAATGTCACAATATTTTTCATAAGCCATTTTGCACATGTGAATTTGATAAAATTTGCAAAAAGCAAGCATTCTTTGGCATTGCCATTCTGAAATATAGGTTGTAAACATAAGCTATAAATAATCAATTGCAAGGTTTTAAAAATTGCCAACACTATGGATCGTCTGAGCTCCGCAGCCTCAGAATATTTTCTCCTTATCAAAATACGTATAAAATATTCGTCGGGAAAAGTACCTCTCGCGAAAGTTGTGCCTTTCAAAGTTCTTCGAAGCGTGCGCGCACGCACCAGCACACGTATATGGACAATATAATACAGGTGAGTAAACATATGGGAACATCGATTCAGTTGTAGGCGGTCGTTGGCTTCGACGGACCTGCAGGCTTTGCTGATTCCCGGGCCGAACTACCCTCCTCTTCCTCGTTTCTCATTCGCCTTCTCCTTCTCCTTCGACTCCTTCTATACACCTAGCAGCAGCAGCTCGCCCCATTCCTCTTTTTATCCCTGCGCGTCGTCTCGTCTTCCCCCCTCGGCCTCCTATCCGCTATCTCGCTGCCTTCGTGCGCGGGAGGCGAAAACGCTTTTCGATTGAATCTAGTTATGCAAAGGGACGATGCAAATTTTTCCTCGACTAGCGGCGACGAAGGGAATAAATTCGCAAGCTCTCTCGGAGCTGCGAGGGAGAAGAGTGCCGGCCCAGCCCGCTAAATGTACTCTACGATTTTGGAATTTGAAATACATACAGCAACTATTTTCTCATGCATCGCTCAAAGCCAATCGAATTATTATACTCCAATGAGTTTGACTTTCTCAAAAACTCTGACTCTTTACTGAGAACAATGGATTTCTTAGATGCTACGAAATTTCCTTATTATCTTTATGTTAAAGCCATCTTCTCTTCTTAGATGTTTAGAAATTGAGTTACTTGAATTTTTTAATATTTTATACTTCTTTTATTAATTTGAACTTATTATTACTTTATTTACTAACCGATATTTCGAATAATATGTTATTTATTTGAAATTCAAACCCGCCAAACATCGTTAACAATCCAATAAGCCTTTTTAATAGTATAAATTATATGCAAATCATAAATTAAATTCATTTATAAATGTAAAATAATAATTGATAATTAACTAGTATTTGAATGCAATTGAAATTCATACATAATTTGATCTTTTTCCAGTTTTGGAATATGATAACGTACATATTTATTAATCATATTTCTCAATACTAACTTTGCTTAATAAAAATCTAATTTTTATTAAACTTTAAAACATAATTACTATTGAATACTACGAATATTATTTCCATGAAAATTAAAAGCATCAAACAGCTTATAACTCACAAACTATACTTAAATAATTCTTGGACAGTTATTAGAAATAATTCCCTCTATAAATAATGAACGCCATTGCCTCCTCACACTCATAAAGAAAGACTTGAGCATACATCATTCTTGTAATTCAAGTAGCAAAAAAAAATCGATGAGAGGAAAAACTCATAGCTGACGGATAGTTCAATGAACGTGAGCGCGCGCGTAAGCTTAATTGTGACTGAGAACCGCGGTACAACGACATCATCTGCTCTCTCTCTCTCTCTCTCTCTCTCTCTTTCACACTTTATAAAGTGACTTTGTACTCTTGCCGATATGTACAATAATAAAAAGCGGAGGTAACAAAGAAGCAACCGCCGTTTCTCTCAGATATGATGAGAAATAGTTAGGGGATAAAAAGAAAAATGCCGTACGGGTGCATAAGCACATTCACAAGTGGCTCGCTCAACTTTGTAATTTCCATGGAGAGTAAGCGAAAACTCGCTCTTCGTATGCAATAAACTAACCATCGGTGGACTCGACGAGTGTTAACATATCACTTAAGCTCTTGTGTCCTTTTCTGCAAGAGAGACCACTGAAGCACACATGCGCGTACACACTCACGTACGCGTACACACACACACATACATAGCCAGCGCAGCACATGCATAAATGCAGAGGGAGTGAGTACGAGCTGGCATCTGAATTATTGACGACGTTTCCGGTTTATGACGGAGTAGTATAATGCTCGGTTTACACACCGTCATTTGCACATTTATATAGAATTCCTGGGGCCGCCGACGTCGATGCGCTCTCTCTCTCTCTCCCTCTCTCTCTCGTTGTATTATCCCACCCTACCCTCTATAAAAGGCGAACTCGCTTCCCGGCATGATTCGTCCGAGCGAGGATGCATATATGTATGCGTTATATATATATATACATATATATATATATATATATATATATATATATATATAATCTGACGATCGATGAGGAAATTATGGATTTATAATTGAAGAGTTAACAAGTAGAGTGACGAAAGGTTGAAAGAAAGATGAAACGAAAATGAGCGTTAGTGCAGAAAATGAACAAATTTTTTTATTATTGTAATATATATTCTTCAAGTCTATGTTAATTTACATTGAGTTTTTAATTTGGATATGTGTATACTAAGAAATAACTTCGATTATTTGATTAAATCCAAATTGTAATTGAGCTATTTTTGCAAAAATATTATTATTATTAATAATGAGAGTAACAATTTTTTGAAAATTTCTTGATAACTTGAATTTTTTCAAAAGAAGAAACCCTCGTCAATGATGTTTACCTTTAGTAGAGCAATTTTTTTTAATCGCAGTAAAGTACACTCGATCTTCGTCAAGAAGGAAACTGAGAAAAATGAAATCCCAGACGGCACGAGATTAAATTTTGCAAAGCGCTGACAGACGATCGCGCCTGACGTCCTGGTCCAGCGCCCTTTTCCCAAGAACTTCTAGCCCGGATCTTGGGCAAAATTCAAGAAACATATACAAACAGAGAAATAAAAATTTATATGTAAGTAAGCTTTCCTGCAGTACGCGCTAGCAATGTTGATGCCACTAGATACAACTTTTCGCTCAACTAGGTCGAATGCTTTTTAAAGTATTGAAATTCATTTATAGTTTGTAAAAATTAACCGGACTTTAAAAGGTTGCATATGATATTTCATTCGAAATTAAAATTAATTTAAAAAATGTAAAAGTACAACCGGTTGCAGATTATTTTAAAAATTTCATTTATCCAAATATTCAAACAGCTATCAGCTTACTATTTTTAATCAAATATTATAGGATGTTTTAACTAATATTTCGAATATTGTCAGTAATGTTTGGCAGAAAACAGAACTCGCTCGACGCATTCAGTGCAGAATGTTTATTAAGAAAGAGGCTGCGGGCGAGCTTTAACGTGCCTCAAAAACCAGTAAACCAGGCGCTAACTAAACAATAAAAAATCCAACAGCATCTTCGCAAACACTTTTTCCGCTAAACAAACGCCATAAAAAAAGGTCGAGCTCGCGCTCGCGCCCGCGCGAAACATTATGCTAGGCGTGCGCGCGGGCGCGCGGGCGCGCTTGTACAGTGCAGAACAACCATTTCCCAGCTGCCGTAAAAAATGCGCGCTCGGTCTACTCTCTCTCTCTCCATTGCCATAAAAGCAAGCAGCAACGGCAGCAGCAGCACCGACAAAAGCGTTCGTCGCTCTCTTTCTGCGTATAGCGCACCGATAAATTGCAAAACGCTTGTGCAACGGAAAAGGTGGACCGCGCGCATTATTAGTTTAGTCTCGGCGCGACC
Source organism: Eupelmus azureus (assembly GCA_030522685.1). Classification (NCBI taxonomy): domain Eukaryota; kingdom Metazoa; phylum Arthropoda; class Insecta; order Hymenoptera; family Eupelmidae; genus Eupelmus; species Eupelmus azureus. The sequence goes on from JAPYZA010005096.1 coordinate 6,517, forward strand.
ATAGTGACCAAACTAGAGATGCGCGTTGGCCACCGGTCGGTGTGACCCGGGGAGCAGCAGCAGCGCGCCCCGGTTGTTTATGCCTCATTAGCCGCAGTAGTTACGTCAGACCTTAACTACCCTGCGAACTAAACACCCTGCGACTACACACACCTCCCCTTTTGTCCGCCGCTGCCGCCGCCACCGCCACCGCCTCCTCCCGCCGGCCTCGTGAAACTAGCGTCGCCGCCGCCGCCGACGCCGCTGGTCCTTTACAACGAATGGCTCTATCTCCCTCCGTCCTGGGCCTTTACACGCGTTAGCGAGCGCGTCACGCGCGACTCTAGAGCTGCACCTACGCTCTCGGGGATAAAACTTTACGCTATAAATTTGCCGAATAAAAAAATGGAGAAGCCTCAGATATGTTAGAAGCAAGAGACTACCTTCATTTCTGTGACAAGTTTCACTTTTAGGATTTGAGGGTCATTGGAAAATGAGTAAGTCAGCCAAAGCGCTAAATCTTTCAAGTTCGTTATAATAATAAAAAGCATGAAATTCTAACCGTTTTATAAGACTATTATAGTTTGGCGTTGTACATGCCAAAGATAAAATAAATATGTTACGTAGTCCACTATTTTCTAGATTCGTAATCAGAAAAGAAATAACATTACTTGTAGTTGACTGATTTTGCTACAAATTGTAAGCGTATATTACCGATGTACTACAGCTGAATCGCCAATGAGCTAATCGAATCATATATTTCATCGATTATTATCGACCGTTCTATTAATAGTTTATTATAGCATTAAAGCAATTCGATATGCATTATTAATTTTGATGATTAAAGCTTCTCTTCAAACTCAAGATTAAATAATAGCAATAAAAGTAAACTTAAATTCCGAAAGAATTACGTCTATGCCAACCACATTTTATTTTCCAAAACATTAAGCTCACGAATTTTCAAAGCCTTACATCCCCCCCCCTCTCTCTCTCTCTTTCACCAGCTGAAAAGCATCGTGCAACACAGCTCTGATCTCGTTCAGTACGCTGCGAACAAGAATGTCAAAGACGCACAGTATGCCACGGCGTATACATATATGGGAGGGCTTACACATATACGTGTGATTCTCAATACAAAGCTTAGCATCTCTTGGAGGTTGCACGCACACGAATTTACTCTTCTGATTGCTTACGTAGAAGGCTGGTTGATTTGTCAGAGCTCAAACAGACTAGGAAATGAATCAACTCAATGTCGATGGATTTATGAGCAAGAGATAATAAAGGGCAGAAACCAAAAAGTAGAATTTAAAATGGAAAATACTTTTTCCCTTTTTTATTTTATCTGTTATCCTAAATTTTTTTAATACTTATAAGATGTTGATAAATCATATTAATACATTTTATTAAGCTTTACGTATCTTCATTTTTGTAGAAAATTATACCATTAGGACATGTGAACCATTTCTTTTTAAATTCAGACAAACGAAGATTACATAATAAAATTGGTTCATCCATTAGTAAAATTTGACTTATTTGTTATACAAAATGCAATTAAATTCATCGCCATATATAAAAATAATTAAACTATTCAAATTCATCGAATTATTCGAATTAAAATTAGAAAAGCTTTTTAATTATATCAAGCTAATCCAAAATGTGAGTGTCTAAATTTCAATGGATTTTCAACTGTGTAATAAATTTTTGCAGTTTGCAGTTTTTAAGCATTTTTTCCTGCACACACTTCAAAATAGTCTGATAAATTCGGAAACTCGATAAATTTGAAAGTAGCCTTATTTTGAAGTAATTTAATTATTTTTTTAATTAAAATTATTATTTTACGTTTATACAAATGCGAGTCTAAGCACATTTTTAAAGGACCAATACACCTTTGATATATACATTTCTATTTACTTTCTAAAACTCAAAGAAGATTACTTGATTTTCAGCTCTATTTGAAGCCTTTTCAATTATTGTAACGTTCTTTTTAGCAGATGAATTATCGATATACTAAGCGTGATTGAGACTGTGCACTTTTGACCTCTAACTAATAAAATCTATATACGCTACATTGGTAGAAATTAATCCAGTTACTGTCTAGATCTGTTTAGTTTTCTATGTTAAATAATCGGAGCCTCGATAAAACTAGATAGTTTTTCTACCAGGGTAATAAAGAATAATACGAAAAATACTTGATTGTGAATAATATAATTATATATTTAAAAATATCAAAATCTTTTATAAATCGGGTTTTATTAATTAAGCTGAGTCAATTAACATCAGCTAATTTATGAAAAAGTTGATCTATGTTTTAGAATATTTGCTTCAAAATTTTTTATTACCATCATGAAACTTCTTCTAAAAATACTGTTTTTTCTCTTCTGTATCGGTAAATATACATTTATTACGTATTTACACGATCTAAGTAAACTTTATTCGTACACTAGAAAAGAAAAGTAAATGTTATCATTCGACAAAGTAAAGTGAGTCTTTTTATGTCAGAAGATTAACTATAAATAACTCTTATTGTTTAAACAGTTAAGTAAACTATATTAGCATGTAAATTGAAGTAAAAAATACGTTCGAAAGCAAGAATATTTCATTTGGAATGTCAGCTTTACAAATGCCCTATAATTATAGGTGAAAATCTGTATAAATTGTGCTCGACGCATCAAAGTTATAATTACGTTAGATTGAATGGTAAAAAATAGCCAACGTTCGAGCGCATATCGAACACTTCGCTCTTGGCGGGCCAGCGAATTTTCCACCGCAATCATTATTTTTATTCTGCCGGCTGGGAGGTGATGAAGCGCTGGAGTGCACCTGACAATCGCTCAAAATTCTACTGCGAAAATTCACGGCTTTTTTGACTGGGAATATAACGCGCGCGTCGGCGTGTCAGCCAGCTTTGTTAGCGACATGACGGCTTAGCGAAATTCGTACACTTGATTCCAGAAAACGAGCGTGAGCAAAAGAGAAGCAGGATTATGCGTCCGGTAACCTGCAATTTTTATTGTAATTTTTATTGTTTCTCTTTCGATCTGTTTTCACTCGGCTTACATGCTTTTTTCGTAAGCTACAAAACAGCATCAGAAAATCTTTTCAAATTACATTGGACGTTGCTGATAGAAGTGCTACCGAAAATCGTCGTGCTCACAGGAAAAATCGCTTGTTTTTTCTTCTTTTTTTTTTTATAGTTTGTGTGGATACGCGCTTTGATCCGAATTTATCTGCAAGCTTCAGTAAATTTCATTGGATACTATGCGTGCGCTCGTTAAGTATGCAAAATAAAAAATATCGTGCTCATCTAAAAAGAAATATTGTCGCCGACATAACTGTACCGACCCCAACTAGCTCATCGTTTACTTTTATGCAGTAAAAATCGTTAAATTTTTGCATTGTATAAAAGTTCATAACTTCTTCATCATTTTTTATTACTTATTAATTTGAGATGATAAAATACTATGATAAAATACTTGTTAGTGATGTTTATCGTCAATGTTTTAGCATTTAACATCACAATTAAAGTTTATTTATTTATTGAAGAAAAAAAGGTATTTTAAACTTTGTCATTTTCGGTGAAAAAGATTAAACAGCAGAAACTTCTATAATCCTATTCTAAAAATAAATACAAACTTTGAGTAAATTACAAACTAAACGTGTTTTTAAAAAACAGAGCACTCCAACTACTTTAAGATTTGTTAACTTCTTTCGCACTCAACTTCAAAATGCCGTTTGTAAAAGAGTTTAATAAATATAAGACTGAAATCCTGAATATTGTAAGTAGAAAACTTTAAGTTAATTAAAAGTTACTTAATCAGTCTAATATTGAAGTTACGTTAATATAATAAATATTTACAAGATGTTTATGAAAATATATTACTAACTGATTATTAAATTTGTGATTAAATTTATAAAAAAAAAAAATAAAAAAGAATTCATAAAGTAGCGTGTAAAAAGCAAGCAAATTAGTCACAGGAAAATTATAAAAGACCTGAAGGGAGAAAAAAAAAAGCAATGTCAGTAGAAAGAAGTAGGCGAGTAGGAGGAGCAGGCATAGGTATTAGGGCGCATACAAGCTCGCGTCCGTCTCTTTCTCTCCACATGCATGTCATTTTCCTCTTTTGCGAGTGCGTAGACAACGCACACAAGCTCGCTGAGCTCCAAGAGAACAAAGAAAAAAAACGGAAGGAAGGCAGAACGGCGGAGCTCGAGGCGAGGAGAGAGTTAGGCCATTTAAAGCTGCTCCATTCCAGGGAGAAGGAAGAAAAAAGGGAAAGAAGGAAAGCGCGCGTCGAGAAAAATTGGCGGAATTACCGGCAGCGCGTGTACGAAAGAGCAAGGGCATAAGTTTACCTAATGCCCTCTGTGAGAAAGGGGAGGGCAAACCACTGCCGGTTAACGTCTACAAATGAACAAACTGATTGTTAGCGCCGAGTTCAGAAAGAAAGAAAAAAAAGAAAGATAGAAAGAAAGAAAGAAAAAGAGAAAGAGCACAGTGTTAGAGAGCCGTTTAGTTGATCGATATTTATATCTTGTCACCTCTACATTTGTCAAGTAATTTCTCATTGTCTACATGTACACTTTTAAGCTAGCTTTTAACTTTTCTTCGATTTTAGTTTTTCTTGTTGAACTAAGATGTGTGCGCCAGTATATAGTGCATATGAACTGTTGTGATAATTAAGAAAAACAGAGTAACCTGCAAATAAGTTATTTTAAATCTGCTTGAATTCAAATTGAAAAAATCCATAAGATTGAAATAATTAAATAGTATATTGTGTGTCAAGAGCGTAAAATTTTTTAGATCAAGTATACGAGTCGTTTGCGAGCCGGCGGCGAGTACTACAATAACACGAGGTCAAAAAAGCCTACAAGCCCTGCACACTATATTTTTTGTAACTCATGTATTGATTTTCGTGTTTTTTGTTACCTGCATGAAGTGATCGTTCATAGGCGCGGCAACAAATGTCATATTAGATTTTTACCTATATATTGTCGTTATTATTTAGCTTATTTTGTATATACCCGTATGAGCTGAGTTTCAGAAATAGAAAATAAGTATCAAACCTAATAAATGTGCAGAGAAATATTAAATAAAAAACTAAATTAATAAATAAATTTCGACTATTAGTAAAAAATTAAAAGTACTTTTCTAAAATTCTATTAAATGCAGCTGTGATGCAATATCAGGGACATTATTTTCGGAACACTTTGCAAAACGAAACCAGGTAAATGCAATTCGTAATAATATATAATGAGCTTAAACCCTTCTCACTTTGACTCATGATTGGGCCAAAGTTGCCGCACGAGTTACGCATAAGCCTCGAACGAGATTATTGTGGTCCCTCTTTACGAGCCTACGTTTTCCGCGGATTAGCCGGTAATTTTACTTGATGCTACTATCTCTCTGTCTCTCTCTCTCTCTCACTCCTTCGCTTTCGCCGTATCGGCCACTAAAACATGTAAATTGTCCACTGTGTATACCGAAGGTACTAATGAGAACGCCGACAGTCAGATTACGGAAATCACTTTACCAACTGTGCCGCAGCAGCGGGTTCTGTGCGTTCACTGCTTTTGAACAAAACTTTTCGCTTCAGCGCCGATCGTTGAAAGTGCTGCAGTTGCGGGCGACTTAACAATGCCGTTATAGCGCTTTGAGAAAACACTCGAAATAATATTCTATGATGGCGAAATAATTTTCGATCGCCACTAAAACACTTTAATCTTTCGAATTTTACTTTTTCCTAATATTTACTTTATTCGAATATTTTAATAAGTAATCTATAATTAAAGAACATACAACATTAGAAAAAAGTTTAATCAATGAAAATTGAATATCGTTTTTTGGACTTTGTTATTTTGACGATACAATAAAAATATATAACGGTAAATGGAAGGTTTGTGATGTCAACCTCGAGGGTTTTTTAAATAAGCGTCATTTTGTTTTTCGTTTTGCGAGGCAAATTTGTTTTGAAATAGGATGCGCTTGTTTATTTAGAAGAGGAAAAATAAAATTAAGCTTTAAATTAAGCTTTAAAATAATAAAGAAATGTATAGAATAATTTTGAAAGAAACTTTTGTCCGTAAAAGTAGTTAATCTGAGTTATAGAATGAGGAATGCATTTGACGGCACGCGTCACAGCACATTTATAGCCGCATATTTTCTCATCAATATCCGTCCTTGCAATGCTATCAAATAGCACTCAACTTTGATCTCAGTAGCCACGAGAGTAGAGGATAAAAGTTTCGCCGTCGTGTTCACAATAACTGGCCGGTATGGGCCTGCCAACAACACGGGGAGCTAATAAATTCCGCGCGACTCGACAGAAGACCGCTCGTAGCATCGCAGTGCGCGTTTGTAGCATTGCCGAGATCGAGAAAGTAAAGAAGAAAGATACGATAGCAGCAGCAGCAGCAGCAGCAGCAGCAGCAGTAGAAATGGTAGCAGCGGCGACGGCAGAGCCCAGAAAATGTCGAACTAATTTCTAAAGAATTTATGGAAGTTCACACTTGAGAATCGGCAGCGTCTCGAAGTTTGGGGAAAGTTGGAGTCGGCACCCCCCGTGAGATGGGCGCGAACTTTGGCGTGACCATAATCCTCATCGAATTAAATTTTAAAATCCCTTGCCACCGCGAGCAGTCCAACACGGCGTCGATTCGCGCTGGGAGAAAATACGAAGGAGGCAGGGGCTGGGGGCGGGGACGGCTCGACGGAGAACTTTTCAATGTTCTTACATTGCAAATCGGCCTCGCGTTCCTTTCGGCCCGGTCCCGGCTGCAGCCTGGCTCGGAGCTGGCCGGAAAGTCCTTAAGTATCGTAATTGACTTTAAACTTGGACGACTCCGATGTCGGAAATTAAAATATGTAGTTTGGTCCGCCCTTGCCCCGACCAATGAAATTGGCTACGCGTCGGCTTTTCTTTTCTTGGCTCCGTGGCGGCTTTCTCTTTCTCTCGCTTTTGGCTGGCGCTGCTATATATTACGGAATTAACGATGATTGGCTAAAATAACGACGAGGCTGCCTCATGCAAGAGAGAACTCCGCGCAAAGCGGCCGGGAAAATGCAACTTTCGCATTTTTGGATTTACGAGCTAGCCATAACTACGAGTTGAGAAGTTCCATTGAAAATTCAGACAGTATAAAGTTATGAATGGGAGCACTTTATCAAAATGAAAATAGAAAGCAGTTCTGAATCGCGTTTTTGTTAAAACAACTCGTTCCATCATTTGGAATCTAGTGAGCACAAGCCGAGATATTAAATTGTGATATGATAATTATGAATATATATATATATATATATATATATATATATATATGTAACGCCTATTGAATCAGAGTGTGCAGATGAAAAAATAAGTAGGTAATTTCAGTAAAACAAAGCTAGTATTTCGAAGCAGCATGGCTTAAGCGTTCGTTGGTATTGGATTTTTCAAGTTCGCGTCGGGGCTGATTACTTAAAAAAAGACGTAGACTGCAAAGCTGTATGAGAGCTTTGAAAAGAAGCCATTTACAAGATGCTCGTAACATCACATTCCGAGATTATTACATCCCTAGGCCGCGGCCATTTTCCTCTCTCCGTCTCGCTTTGCCCCTTCGAGCCACTCCAATTTCCGTGAAACACAGCGTGTGCGCTTGTAAAAAATTTTGCCAAAAGACAAACGCGGGAGCGCGCCGTACTCTCCTTTCCGCACTGAATTTTTCACGCTCCATCGCATCCTCCATTCAAAGCTCTCGGCCGCGCTTGCGCTTGCTGCGCAAAGTGCTAGTAAAATCGAGCTCTTCCGCGCTCTCCACCCTCCAGCCTCCCTCTCATAATCCTCTTTTCCAAAATAAGAGAGAACAAAACTCGTATACTGATTAGGACCAGTCCAGCGTAATAGCTCATTAAAGCACGCTAATCGAAGGGGAGCAGCATGTACGATTATTTCCAAAGCACTGTTTAACAAAACAAGCCCATTATAATCAATTTAGTTCTAT
>JAPYZA010005097.1:8222-31545 GCA_030522685.1 Eupelmus azureus
TCTCTCTCTCTCTCCCTCTCGAACAACGTCACACAGAGTAGGGGGAGCGCTAAGAGCCCCGGCAAATTCGTATTTAATATTCATGTTATATTTTTTTTATCCTCTGCGCGTCTCTCCCTCCCATTTGAATATGATAATGCGGAAGCAGAACGGCAGCAGCCGGCAAGTTTTGCGGACGCGAAGGGGGGGGGGGGTTAGGCCAATGTACGCGGCTCACCTATCTCCTCGGCGTTCGCCCTTTGCGCGACGAAAACAATTTCGAGGGATGGATTTATATATGTATAGGCGGCGGCGTGCTTTGGGCAAAGGCGGCGGGGGACGGATTTGGAATATTTAGGAAGTTTGGAAATTCGCCGCGGTGGGGACCAGTCGAAAATAAGATTTCAATTTCGAGGACGGGCCGCGCTGTAGCTGGCTCGCCAATTTATTTATCGTTATGGGCTCTCGTTCGACCGTGCTTTAGGCCTCGCTGTTTCGGCTGTGATAAAAAGCGAAACGTGTAGTGGGTCATGCGCGTGCGTCGCTGCTGGAGAGTAAGAAGAAATCCTGTTTTTAAATTTTAAGATCCACCCCCCACCCCCACTTTCCTTCACTGCTCGAACGGAAAGTAAATAGTCCTTGGGTCGGTGAATTTATCTTCGCGCACAGAAAGTGAGAGAGAGAGAGAGCAAAGTGCAAGAGTAAATCGAAACGTTTTCTCCAGCAGCAGCCGTTCTTCTTTAAAGCCCCGCTACACTTCCGACGTTTTAAAATCACATACACACACATAAACGCGTAGCCGGACACACCCACATGCACACTTGCTCTGCTCTAAAATTGAATTAAACTTCCGAATTCGTTCGACTTATTTGTGTTTCTGTTTCTCGCCTTTTTCACCTCCCTGCTCTGCTCTCTCTCTTGTCCTTGGCTCTCGCGCGCGAAAAGTTGTTAAGCGCCGCATAAAGAAGCTTCGTCACGGCACCTGACCGTTTTCAAGATCTTTAAAAGGCCGGGTATTTCCGACGTCACACCTCGCTCTCGCGCTCGCTCGAGACGTGAAAGCCGCTGCCTTTTAAAATAAACTTTTTATTCGCCTCTGAGAAAAATCAAAACGAGAAAACCTCTTCCCCCCCCCCCCCACTCTCTTACTGTTTCTGTTTCGTCTCCGTGCGAGTCACAGTCGCCCGAGCGATCGCGCGCTCCTTTGAATATGTATTCCGAAAGTGCGAGGCTCGAGCGCGTGCATTATTTATGCCCCAGTACACGTAAGAGCGAGGAGGGGGGGGGGGGAGCTTGCTCCACTGGCGTCCTTCGATAAACGCGCGCGCATCTCCGCACCGGCTTATGCGCGTGTACACCGCGCGTCTCGTTCTAGGGGACGGCTCTCCTCTCTCTGAACCCTATGCATACACACACGGCACACGTACACGCTGAATATATACACGCGCTCGCACAGTTACTCGTAAGTTTATCCGTGTAACTCGATTTGCGTGGGTGGTAGAGGAGCATGCGCCGATCGGCTGTGCCAGGCTACGAGTCCAAAGATATATTCCGTGGCCGTGTGCACGCGCAAATAGCCCAGAAAGATAGAGAGGAGGATGGATAGGAAGGGCGACAAGATAATTTCCTTCGTATACATACACGGACTCGCGCGCGCGCGAATTAGTTTCCACGTCGCAGTGTACAGGCGGCAGAAGAGTAGATGAATTTTCGAAGGGTCAAGCCTGCGTGGGAGGTGATTCAGGATGTTGCCGCGAAGCTGGGCCGGCGATTGAAAAACGCCTCGTCTCTCTCTCTGGCGCGTGCGAGCGCTGAAAGGGACGTTAAACGGAGCGAGCCTTATTTTTTAGGCGCAGGGCTCCGAGGGGGGGCTTTTTACATCTATCTCTCTATCTCCCCGACCCTCGCTCTATACGCCAAAGAAGAGAGGAAAAAAAAGGGACCGAGTATACGCGCGGTTAAAAGGGTCTCGATAAGCGCGCGCGAGCGAGCCGAAGGGTGACCGAGTGAGAGAGAGAGAGAGCGGCAAGAAATCGATGGGCGCGCTGGCGCGCGGAAAAGTTGCTGCGGGGCCACGTGCGCGCCGCGGAGAGGGCACGCCGAAATCGGGTTACTTGTTTGTCCGGGGAAAATCCCGGGAAGGCCGGCCTAAGAGCGAATGCCCCCCGGTGCTGCTGCTTCTGCTTCTGCTACGCCAGAGTAGTGTTTGTGTGAGCACACGCGTGTGTGTGTGTGTGTGTGTTGCCGGAAACAAGCCGGTGCGCGGACAATCAATCGCCCGGCAATTCTGCGCCTGTCTATTTTCTAACTCTCCCCCGGCGGCCGCCCCGAGGATGAATGTGTGCCCGGGTTAAACAAGCTGCAATGTGCCGCGCTGCGAGGGCAAATAAGTTCGGAGGTTTCCTCTGATCGGAGTTTAACGCCAGGGGAACGGCAGGGATCTAGTTGATTTTGCCGTGGTTTCGGAGCGCGCGAGGATGACGTTGGCTGATGGGGAGTAGGTGATTGGTCCGCTCGACGCTTTTACGAAGCGGATGAGCTTACGTAATGATACGTCTGATGTGCGCGGAGGATGGTTGGGTTAGTTTGTTCGGGTGGAAGTGGAGTGCCGAGGGATAGTTGGGACTTGTATCCGTGTTTGGTGGGTTTGAGAAATTTTTTTGTTTAGTCGGGAATCGTTGGTTGGCTTTGGATTGTAGAGTGGGTGAATTGAAAAGTACGTCGTGACACAATTTTTTCTTTCTATTGGAGCAAATGAAACAAGTACGGAATTTTCAAGTATACGCGGGAAAAACAAGCGCATATCCATGATTAAAATGTTGTTAAAAAAATAATTTATACGTTTTTCTTTTGCTTTTTAACCGAAATTCGCACAGCCTGTTGACCTACAATTTTTGGATGTCATCTTGACAACGTAAGAATTTTTTTTAATGACGTCAGTATAACACACATTTCCCGGCTGTACACTGGCATTTTTTCAAAATATTATTGCCCTCAATACTGAAATCAACACTGCAGTGACGTTATTATATTTCTCTGCCGCAATATACTTCTGCAGCACTCCACAAGTACCCATTTTCAAAAAATCTAAAATTTCAAAAACTTTATAAATACTGCACACCGATAATAATAAATTAACGTTCAAACGAAAATCATTCATCACAAAGTACACACGCCAGCCCCGATATACAAGGGCCAAGCTCTTAGCATCCGAGAATCATCGCGATTTAGCCTCGGCATACACAGTCCTTCAGGCCAGCCCCACGCGCGCTCACGGCTCTACATACACACACATCCAGCCCTCGCATAAGACTCGCTCGCTCGCCGACGAAAAGACGAAATGTGGGTTGAGGATTCGCGAGCTCGCGCGCGCCAGCTACCTTTTGATGGATGAAATTGAAAATTGCGCGAGAGCGGGCGGCTCGCTCTCTCATACACTGGCGGGGGAGAGAAAAAAAGCGAGAGCGAGAGAGCGAAAAAAGCAGGCTAAGAGGCAGAGCGGCCGAGAGAAGGACGTATGGGCGCGCGCGCGCGCAGGATTTTTCAATTTTTTCTCCTTTTTTCCCGCTCTCTCTCTCCCTCTTTTTTTTTCCGCCGAGCAGTCGGCTCGCTCCAGCTGACTGTAAAAGAAGCCGCGGAAAGAGAGCGAAACAGGTAGAGGCGCGCAAGCTGCCTGACAGCCGCGCGCGCGCGCGCGCGGACAGACATTTGATCGGCGCGCTCGCTCGGCCCGTAATTCGTCGAGCTGACGGCAATAATCGAATTAGCCGGGGATAGATCGACGTAGCGCTTCTCTCCGTTCCTCTCTCTGTCTCTCTTTACTAAAATCGGCCTGCCCCCGCGGCGCAGCCCGGGCATGACGCGCGCTGCATTGGAGTGAGCCTCGATTTTGCGTATATACGTGCAGCCGGCAGTTTAACGGGCGTGCGTGCAGTCCAGAGAGTCTGGGCCGCATGCGAATATAATGCGGAGAGGGAATTTTAGCTGGCTGAGGGACGGGAGTGTTGAGCTAATGGGTAGGCTGTGGGTTTGAGTTTAATCTTTACGATTGCATTGGGGCTTGCGCGATGGATGGATGGCATAATGGGGAGCGGGCGATCTTTGTGGGTGTGGAGTAGGCGAGATTTGAAATTGAGGAATTTATACTTTTATGACGTATGACGTTTGGAGATTGTTTTTGTCGTAATTTTATATGAAATGCGCGCGAACTGGCGCTTTTTAATTGAAATCCATCGATATCGCGGGAATGAAAAGTTTCGCGCGGAAATTGAATTTTCCGTAATTGGCTTTGTTTTATAAATAACGTTTTTCGCTCGGCGCTCTTTGTTTTATAAATAGTAGTTTAACAGGGAAATTCTAAAACCATCAACTTTAATCTGTATAGGTCAAGTAGATGCATGCCGAGTCTGGCAAAACGCGACTTCAATGCGTTCGAGGCGTTTTAAATGTTTATTCACCGAATTCCTACAAACGGGTCAAGAATTGTTATTTATTCCAACTTTAAATAATCACTTTAAATACTTTACTTGAATCATTTATTCGTTTGGCTGTTAAGCTTTATCGGAACTTAAAAATAATTTCGAGCTTTAAACAATAATATTCGTGCAAACACATATTTTTCATTAATTGTGATTTATGGCAAAAAGATCGTTAAATAATAACGAGACTAAAAAATTCAGGCGCACCTATAAATTGCCGATTAAAATTTAATCCCTTAGTTATATTTATACAACTCTTTCAACGATGAATCGCGGCGGATATCGTGAAATCATAAAACATATTAGCACATTTTTAAATAGCAAATCGATAACTCGTTACTTTTTCATTCGAGGAGTCGAGCTGTTCGCTACTTAAAATACTAATTATTCTTTAATAGGAATTAACGACGATGATTTTATAATCGATCCAATTAGTATAAACCGCTGCAAAAACCAAGAAATATTTGTTTCCACAAAAAATGACTACTGCTCCAATTTAACAGCTGAGCTATTATTATCTCGATAACGGCCGCACTTCCGACAAAAAAACTACCTCTTTTTTAACAAAAAAAAAAATTGGAAAATAGCGTTAAAAATAAACGTCGTTTCTAAAACTACGGGAAAATCTGAATGCGGTCAAAAAAATACTGCTGACGCGGCGCCGTGTCCCGGTTCTTCGATTACCTTAGGCCCGGAGAGCCACACACAGCCCCTTGGCCGCTTGAAACGAGTATTCCGCCGTTTCAGCGAAAAAAGCTTGGGCAGCCTGTTTTCCCCGTGACGCGCGCCGGCCGACTATAATTTCGTATACACTACTCTCTTGGTCGCTGTTACAAGCGCGTAAACGCGCGTCGCCGTTTGACTAGAAAAAAAAGGAGAAAAAAAAACGAGCGCGTCGAGCGCGAAACAAACGGAAAACGTATTATGATGGTAACAAAAAGAGCGAAAGAGATCAAGCCCGCATATAGGGAAAAAAAAGTGCGAACGCGCGAGAGAAATTAAATTCGACTCAACTGGGCCGTAAAAAAATTGCAGAGCAACACGGACTCGCGTGCCAATCACCGATCGGCGAAGCACACAGAGAGAGAGTACGGTTAAACAAAAAAAAAAGAAAGAGAGAGAGGGAGAGTAAAAAGCAAAGGGAAAAGAAGCGAGAGGGCGGCAAAAAAAGAAGTAGCGTACCGCAGTGGAGAAAGTAAGCCCCGCCGGCAAAAACTAGCGGCGCGTCTGTCTAAACTTGGCTAGATGCAGCCAAGTTTTTCAATAAGAATAAGGCAATATAGCCTTGTTCCTCGCGCCAGCAGCAGCGGCAGCAGCAGCTCTCATCTAGCTCTGCCACACGCGCGCGCGTCCCGAGATTTCCAGTTTCAATTTACAGGTGATGCTAGTCGCGGCGAGAGGGTCTGATGCTCGAGCGCACGAGCGCCAATAATGAATCTCGATGCCCTCGTCTCTTGGAAAACCCGAGAGAGAGTCGGTCTTTCTCTCACGCTCGTGGGATTGATCGAAGAGCGGGCCGCGCGCTGGCTTTGCCAGAAATCTATCTCGGTCAAACAGCGTTAAAACAAGAAGGTTGCCCCGTGCAAGAGAGACAGCGAGCTATCCCCTCCTCCGGGGCCATGGGGGGGAGCGGAGAAAAAACAGAGGGTCGGTCAGTCGACCGGAGGGGGAGATGACTACGGCGACGACGACGGCGAAAACTCGTTCCACTCTATTATTGCTCTTTCTCTCTTGGCCGGGCCAGCAAGCTCCGGCCGGAGCCAGCGCTAAAAGGAAGCTGGAAAGTCGTACGTGGGATGAGGGATGGAAGGAAAAAAAAAGGGAATTATCGAGCGCTCGAGTGTGTCGTTGACTGCTGCCGCTGCCGCTGTGCGGCCTCGTGAGCGCAAAAATCGAAAGCTCGATACATTTCAATTAGCGCGTTTTTCCGTGGCTGTGTGTACGTAGCCGAGCGCAAGCGAGTGGATGTGGGTTACGCGAGCGCGCACCAAATTTTTTATGAGCGACCGCGAGCTTTCTTTGCCTGGGCTTTTTGTGCTTGCGGCTTCGAGGGGGCGAGCTTTATTTTGATTGCGAGGCTGGCTGGCTTGAGCGAGGGATATATAGGATTGTAAATGAGTTGTGGCAATTATTGGGTGATTAAAATTCAGGCGCAGAGGGTTGATTAATAAGGGCCTTTCGTTTTTCACGCGGAGATTAATGGAATCTTGATGGGAAAGCGCTTGAAAATATACTAATTTTCTGAAGTTTGAAATTTCTATTTCAGAGGAGTATATGTATGTATTTTATTGTTGCTGCGAGATTTATGAACTTGTCGAATTTCTCTATTCGAGATATTCACGGCGAAGTATATTCGCCTTTTTTTTGGAAGGAGACAAAAACAGAGGCATTAGAAGCGGGATATATCGACGTTATGTTTGTACATTATCTTTTTTATTCGAAAAAAATAATTCTATTGCCGAAGCGCTGAAATGCCGAGGCCATAAATTTCCTTTGTTTATGATGCGTAATGTGATTTATGATAGATAGCCACTGTTTAGAGGGTCATAAGTGCCATTAATAAAATCCCAAAAGAAACAGAAGCAAAAAAGAAGCTGCCCCGCACAATGAATATTTAATATATACATTACAGCCCGACGAGAAAAAACTCGTAATACATTTCTCTCATTCATCCACAACCATCCATAATAAAATTATAATTTTTACGACACTAACAAACAACCATTAAACAAAACAACAATGCAAAACGCACCATGCCCGAACTCAACACCACAGCGAGCTTAGAAGCATCCTCGAGAGCCGGCCCTTCCGTTTTTCCGCTCCGAGGTAACAGCAACCTCAGAGAGCGAAGGGCCAGCTCTCTCTCTCTCTCGCTTTGTGCGTATCACTCGATCGTCTTTGTGTCCTCCTGCGCTCGCTCCCTCTGCATTGGCCTTCTCCGCTAGCACAGAGCCAAGCACACTGTACTCACGCACAGAGAGAGAGCCAGTCGGAGCGAGAGAGAGAAAGGGGTCGAGCGCAGAGTGATCGAGAGTGACACGTGCGGGGGTGGGTGGGGGGTGACAGGATGCATATAAGCTGCGAGTGGTGGGGAGGCCGGGGCGGTCGTCCGCAAGCTCTCATTATATAAACGTGATAACATCTGCTTTCAGGCTTTCGCAATGTGGCCTGGAGCACTACCGTTGATAGCGTTACTGGCACTCCTGCTACATCCAGCGAGGTGAGTTTATCGTTGTTGCACGCCCCAAAGTACAAGCGCATAAGCATGCACGAGCGCGCGATCCTCACGAACGTGAGCAATTCGCCTTCCTGTCTCCTTCCTCCTCCTCTACGCCTGTGTCCCTGAGATTTCCGTTTCCTCTGGCCTCTCTGTGTTTGCTTGGCTCTGCTTGTGGATGTGTGTCTGTGTGTGTAATGCGAATTCAGAGAGAGGCTCTGTATGTGCACCTGGTTATGGCTGGGGCTGGACACTCGCTCGTGCTCCATCAGCTAGATGCGAGGTGCCTTTGTTTTCAGGAGGAAAAGGGGAGGCAAATTTGAGATTCGGCTCCGAGATGTGGCTAATTGAAAAAGGTGCATGTTTCTGTCGTTGGGCTGGGATGGGGGTTTTTATTTTATTTTGATGATGTAGTGGGTTATTAGTTATTCTTAGACTTGAAAGAGGGCTTTTTTACAAATTAGAAAAGTGTATTGCTGCAAATTTTTTTAGAAGATGGAAACGTATGTTTGAAAGTGATAGGGAAATAATTAATAGTACTAAAAATAATAAACATCAGATTTAATTCATCTTCGACTCTCTACACTAGCTATCATTTATTAAAATTTTTATTTATCAATTTATGTACAAGTTTCAGTTCATAATAAAATCAGTTCCTACGAATTTGCAAATTAATAACGCTTTATCAGTCGTGCATAAGTGATTGTGACTATATAATTCATAAAGTATCGAATTTTAATATAAATATATGAAAAACGCATGTTTTTTTATATGAACGTTTCAAAGCACAAAAGTAGATGAAGTTTACTTTCACACATTCAGACGAAAATCAATGGAAATTTTTATAATAAACAAAACGTAAATGCATAAAAAAAAATATTGTTTGAATGCTACAAAATACTGATATGAATTCATACTGAATTTTTAAAATTATTATCTTTTCTGTGGCTAGAAAAATTCATACTTTTCAAAAGCATTTCACCTTTATAAAATAATTTAACCACAGCTCAACATTTACACCCGCGTTTTCAAAAATTCCCCTTACTCCAATAATTAAAAATCTTTTTACCCCCCCCCCCCCCCAAAATAAACACGCGCAAAAGAGCAATGTTATTTGCACGATAAAAAATCCATTAGACTTAAACAATCCGCCGACTCAGCGGCGAGCCCCGCGATGGCTAATTAATTCTAAAGCTCCCGCGCGCCGATTCAAACAAAGTATCAAGCGGCGCACACAACCCCGCGCAAAATTCACGAGCCGCGGCCTCAGCCCATCTTTTTCACCCGGCCGCGCCGTATTATGCACAATAAATATTTGCATGTTTACGCGCGCGCGATAAAACCGGCGCGTTATCCGACTTTTACCCTCGACAAAGCAACAATTTCCGAACGCCCGCGCCGTAACAGCTTTCCGCCCGCCAATCTCGCAAAAGTGTAACGCCGCGTTTCCCTGGCTTCCCCCCCCCCTCCCTGTTTTCCGCAGCCGCCGCCCCTTTTATTTTGAGATTCTTTCTTTGACTCGGAGCGGACGCCTGGTGACTTTTCGCGGAAAGCTCCAAGTAGTATAGCCGCGGAGGTATAAAGAAAGCCGTTACACGCTGGGCGCGAGATTAAACGCCGCGCGGGGCCTGTGTCGCGGAGGGAAAAAAGAGGAAAGGTCGCCGCTCGTTTTCTGAAATTAATTAACGGCGCGCCGCGAGCAAAGAACGGGAACGCCTGCGCTTTATCGGCAGCGATCGTTACGGGGTTTCATTAAATTTCTTTATTTTTTTTTTGTTGGGAGCCAAGTTTGACATTTAAATGATTGCCGCGCTTTTCGATTGAGTCTCTGTCCTGGATTTGTAAATGAGGAAGCTAGCCGCGTAGGATTAGCGAATCGAGTTGATAGGGAACTTTTGTCACGGGTTTCGAGTTGGGTAATTAAAACGTTTGATTCGCGCGACTGTCTTGAGGTAATGTGTACGATCGGATCTAAATTTACAAAAGGCGAGAAATACGCTTTATTGTTGGGTTTGTGTACCAAGCGAGGAGAGCTGGCTTTTCCGCGTTAGTTACTGAAGTAGTAATTATAACGTAGTTTTTGGAATGAATTTTAATTACATTTTTAATTACGAGGAAAAATATTTTTTCGCGGAAGCTCTCGTGTTCCTAGTTGTTTACTATTCGCTTATATAATACTCACAAGATTTTCGTTGAATTTCTGGTTGATTTTAAAAAGCATGGAATATTTTGATTCAGAATTCGTTTAACGTTTTGAACGTATTTATCTACTTCTATTAGATGGGATTAAATTTTTCATTAAATTTTCATACCACCGAAGGTATCACAGTTACCAAGAATCACATTTTGAACGTTCACTTGAAAATTGAAGCACATAAAAGAAAAAGCTACACATCTCCGTAAAATTTTTTTCGCAAAGGACCCTCTTAAAAACACGACCTAATATAAGTTTATATAAAAAAATTCAGCGGGTAAAAATAATTCCAAGGAACATTCCCTCGAATAGAAACTTCCAGAAATAACCCTTTCAGCAAAGTCGGTTAAGCCAGATAATTTGATATCCCGACTATCTCTCCCCTCAAATGAGTTCCTATTTTTCCCGCCGCTAAAAAAGACGTAACGGACACCGCAACTTTTAAAACCCTCACGTTACACACTCGGTCCATTAAATTTGCAGAAATCATCGAGAAAAATATCCGATTACCCGGTGAGACAGGGCGAACTTTCGCGATGCATCGGGGCCGAGTTATGAGTCGCAGGTTCCGACTCGCCGGCTGCCAAGAGCCGTTTTTATATCGGTAAAATGATTATACTTCGGCTTGGAAAGTTACTGTTTCCGTTGGCCTGGCTTCAGCCACTCTCGCCTTAGGACAAAGTGCAACTCTTCCGAGAGATCGCTGGAAAATCGAATTCGCCATGGCTTACGTGAGGCTCGCGAGAGGTGCTCCTTTGAAAGCTGGAAGGGAGACGGCTATAGAAGTTCTAGTCCCTGCTTTCTCGGAGAAGTCACCTGCGCCAAGTTTTGCATATATGTATTTGGATGTGTCGTGGAAAGTTTTTTTATTTTTACTTTTATTCTGGAGGTGTATGAAGGTATGACCGGGGATAATCATTTGCATGAGGTTTGTCGTTGAAAGTAGTAGTAGATTGAGAAAAATAGTATAAGAAATATTATTAGCTTTTGCGGAAAATATGTCGTATCTTCGAAAAATCAAAAAAATGCCTACGTTTTGTAGTGAAATTTTCGTAGTTGTCACAGGTTTTTCATAAAATATAATATTTCTTATACTATTTTTTTTCGAATAAAATTTATAGTTTTCTTTTCAATTAATCGGTCGAACAATTAACGCTCCATATGAATTAAAAAGAAAAAGTTAGCGTGGCGTCAAAGTAATTAGTAATCTGTGCATCCGGCTCCTTAATTACTTATATAATTAAAATTAGCTTGCGTAATTAAACATTTTTTTAAGGTCTTGAATCTTGCGTAATATTCTCGTATAAAAAAAAGAAAAATTCCCACTGCAGCGTTTTGTGCCAGCGTAATATAAAACACCGTGGGCTAAAAAAACGTGACCTCCTTAACTTATTTTAATAAAGCATACCTACGCACGATGAAAGTAAAAACGAACTAGCTATACACTCCGATCTTTCGTACAAAGATAATTTTTCTATTATTAAACGTTTATTAAAGATTTTCGAAGTTTCATCGTGCGCGTAAACATTGAACGCTACACCTTTAACACGCTGCTAATCTTATTTCAGAACTGAATGCCACGCCGCCTCTTTCACATCACGAAATTTTTTTTTCATTTTTTCCGCCACGTGACTGATGCAGTGCATTGTTGGAGCAAACGGGAAAATACAGACTAGTGCTTCGCTCGTGTCAGCTCTATTCAAAACGTGATTTATAATCCAGAGCTCCTCCCGAAACGCTCATTTAGTCTCTCGAAAGTGCCTCTCTTTTTGCGGGGCCCTCGCCCCCCCCCCCCTTACTTCTTGCAGCGCACAAAACAGCGTTCTTCCCACACTCCCGATAACTACGAGAAAAGCTCTCGTCTCCCTTCCTCTCTCTCTCGGCGCAGCTGACCGCTTCATAAATTACTTCGGCGAACCCGTGGAAAATTACTTGCCCCGACGCTCCCTACAAACGCGCAATTGTAAAGAGCCAAACACACACGCGAGAATTGTGCAAATTTACAACAGCCGGGCGCCGCTGCAGCTGCTGCAACTGGTACTGAGGCGCGCCGAGGCAAAAAGCCCCGAGCGTAACGACTTGTGCGAGCGCGGAGAAAAGGCTATTTGGCAAAGTGGATATTGCCGGAACAATGGATTTTTGCGCCGTTTAAGGGGAAGTCGCGCGAGTTTCGCCCGATACGGGACCTGCCGCGCGGCCTGCCTTACCGACGGCGCGGGCGCACTAAGCGGATGCAATTGAAAAATACCGGCAGATTTATGAGTAATAAAGAGATAGAAGCTCTCCAGGCGGGCATGAGTAATACAGGGCTAAACTAAGTTTCCAGCCAATATTTCAGCGCTCGCGCCTGAATGCGGATAGATTGCGAGCTCGCGCGAGCGATGCCCGTTTAACATTCGGCTGGAAACTCCAGCTCCGCGCCTACATCCGCCTAAGCGACTCGCCTGACGGAATGCAAATTCACAAATTTCCCAAATCTACGCTCGCAACGCGCGGATTAGGAACTCGCGCGCAGCTTCAACTCCCACGCGTTTCCCCTACATATACTCCAGCAGTCGCGGACAAAGCGCCCGCGCGGCTAAATTCTAAAAATAATTTTCCATCAAGACGTCCGCGCGCCCCGGCTCTCTAAAACAGCTCTCGTCCCGCAATCCTAAAATTGACTCGGCGCGGCTCTCGCACGGTCCCTTAAGTACCCCTCGCGCGCGCTCGGCGCGTCCCCGTTTCCTCTCTCTCTCTCGGTAGAGGCGAGGAAAGAGCTTGCGAGGCCAGGCGCGTGGCTCTCGAGAGTACAGCTAGCAGCGCGCGCGCTCGCGGGCGGACTACTCAACTTTTCCGATTACCGCGGGCGGCTGCATCGATCGATATCGGCCCGCCACGCTCTTGCCCAGCTACGTTATACGCGTCTGTGTATGTATATAGATACGCTTTTCGACGGACTTGGACGGCAAACTCAATTTTCTTCGCTTTCCGGTCGACGAGAGAGGCTCGTATGCGCCGTCGCCGGCGACGACGACGTGTACAGCTATATATATATATATATACGGCTGGATCTGGTGCGATGTGTGTTGGGAATATCGGGCACGAGCGAAGGAGCGGCGAATGCAAAAACTAGCCGGCCTGAGGAAGGGAGAAGTTGTATTAGAAAATGCACAAAAGGAGGATGGGCCGGGACGCGCCGGGGCTCTGGATTCGATGGGGAGGAAAGTCGATGAATATATTTTGCTTTGTGATATTGAGATTTTTTGGGCTGTAAGCAGCGTCGGGACTTGGACGTTTGTAAATTGTATGCATCGCTTTCGCAGTTGGAGATGTTGGAAGAATTTCGAATGATAACCTAGCGTCGAGATTGTTTTGTTGCTCGAAATTATTACTTTGCTACTGTTATTCCAACGAACGAGCAAAAAACCAGAGATCTGAATAATACAAAAGTTTTTTGTAATCTTGCATAGTGCGTCCATAGCATCAATAGATTCAGCTTGAAAGCAAAAAGCAGCCGCTAAAAATTCGCCCGATAGACGAAAGCATATTAATAAATCCATCAGTGGCCCGATGCATTCTGCGCTCTTACAGAAAAACTCAGCTGAAAGGGGCAAGGGCCCGGCTGGAAAATCCACGGCCAAGTGGAGCGCGTCGCGTATATAGGCAGACCGCAGGCTCGCTCGAGCAGATGATTTTTCAATCAAACCTCGTGATTACACACACTTTAGACTTCGAACGCCGCGCGCGGCTACTTTTTTGCCGGCAGCTCCTGGGCTAGCTTGAAATCAGGATCTATCCGGAATTTTTTTAAATTTATTTTAGCTGGCGATTCAGCGGTTGTTTGGAAAAAATTTTGAGGCTTTGGGAGAAAAGGTTATTGATGCATGCTGGTATATATTATTTTAGAACTTTTGATGAATAGGCGCATCCTGCGATCCAACCACTTTTTGAGAAGCTGCAATGGGTTTGTGTTTGGGGAGCTATCGCTGCGTAGGGGCCAATTATTTTTTATTGATTTCCTTGGTTTTGTGGTTATTAAAAAACTGGATATGCTTTCGAATGGGTACTTTTCTTGGAAAAATGTTTTGTGAAAGATTAAATGAGGTGCGCCGATTATTTTTTTATTAATGAGTTGTGCAAGCACATAATTTTTAATTTACTACTTAATTTAATGTAAAAGTTATTTTTTACTGGGAATGTGTGCTAGTTGTAAAAGTATGTACGTCTGCTTTATTAATAGTGTTTTAATTAATTTTTATGAGCTTCTATTCGCAGCGCGCAAAGAAAATTTAAAGCATTTTATATTAATTTGAGAAAAATTTCTCATGAATGTTACATAATTAAAAAATACTTTGTAAATAACACTATGATTACAATCAAAAAAATGTTCAACCTACATTTTACCGGAAAATTTCACAAAACGTAATTACCTCATATCCCCGAAAATTCGGAAAATAATCTCGAAAACAAACAGCATTATAATGTAACATCTTCCAAAAAGAAGATTAGCCGTGAAATTACCAACGAACACTGCGCATTATAAATGATAATGATTAGGTCCACCTCCACACCAAACAACTCTCTCGAGCCTCGGTTATTAATTACCCAGGCCCACGCCGAACGACTAAAAAAGAAGCCGGCAATATTCCAAGCGCAGAGGGCCGCGCGCGTCCGCGTACAAAACAGCCCAACGACTCATCCCCCGACACAAACAAGCTCGCTCCGAAAACGAACCGGCCAATTCCCTCTCTGAGCCATCCTAGCGAGCGAGAGCAATGATATCATTAGCGAGAAACGTCTGAGAGAGAGAGAGAGAGAGTCTCGAAAAGCTTCGGCGCGCGAAAAACAGGGATAATGCGTACAAAGGTACTCTCTCTTTCCCTCCCTCGGCAGAAAGCAGCCAAGTGCACGTATACAGCAAGCCCATACGGAAGAATGAAAAACGAGGTTTCCGTAGCCGGAAACCGGCGCTCCCTTACACGCGTGCCTGCAGCGCGCACGACGAGCGCTATAGGGGCGCAGAGAGAAGAGAGAGAGAGAGAGAGAAGAACCTGCGGCTCGAAAAAAACTGGAGCGGTTATTACGACGCGAGCTCGCAGGCAGCTGCAGGCAGCTGCAGGCATCGTTTTGCACGAGTAGGCCTCGAGCACCAGGGATTATGCACTCGAGGCTGCGCGCGCGCGGCGCCAGTCTGCCCGTCGGCGGAATTATCATCATCCAAGAGCCGTGCGGTCGTAGTCGTCGTCAGCCGGGCTCACTGACAGCCGGCTGCGCGCCTTTAGAAACGATACCGCAGCCGAGCGCGAGGATATAAATGAGTGTCGTTGAGGGGATGAGCGCCAAGAACAACGACTCCCTCCCTCTCTCTGTGCGATTCTGATAAACGTCTACTGCGCCGGGCGAGAGTGCCACCTTTTTCGGATATGACAAGCGAGCTTACGTTTTGATAGAGCGAGTATCGTATGGGATTAGAGCGCTTTTTTTTCCTCTCTTTTTGGAGAGCCGGAGCGCTGGGATGATGGATTTAACGCGCGTTTGAAGAGACGAGGGGAGGACGTGTCTGATTTGCGTATGTGACAATGCGTGCAGTATCACAGCCGAGGGGCGGCCTGCAGCTGGGTTATTAAGGCTGACAAATTTTTATTAAGTCGCCGGGGCGTTGGGTGGAATACGGAATGACGAGAGAGGGCCGGGCGCGGGCGTGAAATATTAATTTTAATTTTTTACTCGTTCCCCGTAAGATAATGCGACAATAGAGCGATTATGAATACGTGACGCGCTCGAAGGGACTTTTACGAGCGCGAGGAGAGCTGGCGTTAAAGGCGGATGACTTTATTAAATTTCTGATTATGTTGTAATTATCGCCTGCGCCGCTGAATTAAAAATAGAGCGCTCGATTATTCATGACTCGCGGCGAGGGCAAACTCTGCGTCTTTCAAAAACGAAAAGTGAAAAAGAAAAATTTTTTCGACTTTTCTTTGGCACTAGAGTCGGGAGAGATCCGCGCCTGCGCGCGCATTAGCCATGCTCTTTGAAGTAGAAAATGACTAGATCCGGTCAGACATGCGCATTTAAAATACAATTTCCCTGGCAAATCTCGCGCGAGGGAACCGGATTTT
Organism: Eupelmus azureus; assembly: GCA_030522685.1. NCBI lineage: Eukaryota > Metazoa > Arthropoda > Insecta > Hymenoptera > Eupelmidae > Eupelmus > Eupelmus azureus. The sequence continues at coordinate 24,192 of JAPYZA010005097.1, forward strand.
TCATCTTCCCGTTTCCCGAAGCGTCTTGCGCGCGCGCGCGCGCATTACCCACCCCTGTAATCCCGGCCGGAGACAAAAAACCAAATCTCGCGGCTCTCGAACGCCAGCTATCCCCCTTCCTCCGTTATAAATCCGTTAAAAATCGATTCTCCACGCTTGCAGCGATACACTTGGAACAAATCGAACGTGACGTTTTGTTTCTCCCTCTTGCGAAGCTTTCTCTCTTGGTGTAATGCAGTAAAAGGGCGACGTCTTCGCGCTCGGGTGAAATATTCAGCGCTCCGCTGGCCCGGAGGCTGATGAGAAGCACTGGCTCGCTCTCCCGTATCGCGTCTCTGCAGAGGGCAAAGCTCCGCTCGCTCTCCTCTATTCAACGCAGCCTTTAAATACTTTTCATTATACTAACCGTAGGCCGGCCTGCCGTGGAGCAGCGCTCCCTAAATACTTTCATAGCGGAAGTGCAGAACCCCCTTCTCGGACAGCTAACCCTTCAACTTACTTTCTTTTTACTCTCTACGTGAGCTGGCGCGATTTTCACCCACATTCTCGCTCTCTCTCCCTCGGCGAGCTTTGTCATTATTTTACTCTATTTCGCGAGCGGTACTACTAGCTCGCACACAAGCTCTTTCTTACCTTCTTTCTTTCTTTCCCTGACATTTATTTTCTCCCACTCTCCCGCTCAATCATGGCCTTTCCTCTCTCTTTCGCTCAAGTTGCGCAAGCTAGAGAGAGAGCTCGGCTCTGCCTTTTTTCTGTCATTTTTTTTTCACTCTCCGAGAAGCCGCGCTCTTCTGCGAACTCTATTCTCCCTCTCGCTCTCTCTTTCTCTTTCTTTCTGACGTCGAAAAATGTCATGTACAGAATTTAGCCGGGCACCGCTCGGGCTTAAATTATGTTTAAAGAGTCTAATAAAAGAGCGAGTTTAGCGAGGATTTATTGGGGTCGGCTACTTCTTTTTTTTTTATAATTCCAGTAAGCTTCCTTCTACCTGCTTCTTTAAAGATTGTAAAATATTGTGAGAATCGCTGTCAAACGATGCCTCAAACCCATTTCTTAATTCCAATTGTAACAGCCTACCTCTCACTTTCAACCCATCACTTTTCCAACTCAATCATACCAAAACTATTTGACTATCCCATTCACGTATACCCTCGCAATCCACTCGAAGCCCGGCATCGAATCAATTTCAGCGCATGGGCAGTTTTTCTTCCATTACGACGCCTGGCGCGTTTGCTCAGAGCCCGCCCATAGTTATTTCCGATATCGACTCCCCGAAAAAAGGCTCTCTCTCTCCTCCCCATCGCCTTAATTATTATGAACAAACAAATCCATTCCGGCGCTTCTAATTCAGCCGACCGCAACGCCCCCTACCCCCCTCCAATAATCCCACCTCGCGCATAAACTTCTCGATCCCCGTATAACAATCAATTCCGTATAGCTCCGCGCGCCCCCCCCCCCCCTCCTCCATCGAATAAACAAGGAAATCGGCCGTCCCATCGCCGCCCCGGTATATCCATTAAAGACGTGCGCCGCAATCGCCAGTCGTCACTTTCTCCATCTCTCGGCGGCGTTGGGCGACGCTAGAGGGCGCGCGCGATTCCACACTCCGGTCACGTATTTTAATTCGAGTTCAATTAGGCAAGAGCAGGGGGGGGCCTTTAAATAGCCATTCGCCACTGGCGTGTGTAAGCTGAAAGAAGAGGGGACGCGTGAGTGTGGAGGACGAAGAGAGAGAGAGAGAGAACAATATCGACTAATTAAGGTAGATGGGGAGAAAGTTGCTCGCTAGCTCTCTCTCGAAGAAGTCGTTCGCACTGAACTCGCCCCCTCCCCCGTCGGCCGAAACTCGCTGCGGGGCTGTTACGGGCGTGAGCGTAATGTTCCGGCGTTTAGCCTGTCATCACGCCACTCTCTTCTGCTCTGGCTTCTGGCCTCTTTGCTCCGCGCCGGAAAGAAGTACGAAAGTACTTATTACTTGGCCCGGCGCTCTGGAACAAAAAAAAAATTGATTAACCGCTCCTCGCGGTAATTGATTGCGCGCTTCTTCGTCGATCCAGCTGCCATCCTCGGCTCTCGTTAAATTTCACTTCTCGAAAAATAAAACCCCAACGTTAACGATTCACGCGCACTCCGCAGCGACATATCGTCCAGCCGGAAAACCAGCGCCGAAAGCCAGCCACGCGTGCAACACACTCCCAGCCGCGTGTTTATAGTTGCAGTCCGGAGCGCGCTCGTTTGTTGAACTACCAGCCCCCCCCCCCCCCACATATATACAGCCACGCGCGGGAGCATAAAGCGCGCCTCGGGTAAACAAATATTGGCGAGAGCGAGCCAGTGGCGCAGCGATCGGTCGCGTTTTCGTAAGATGCGCCGCACGCCGCAGTAGTATAGGTCGGGCTATGGTCGGACGGACCGGGCTGTTTGCGCGAGCGCGGCAACTTTCGGCTCGGCTTTCACGGCTCGCGCTTTGAATCGGACGTGCGAAAGTCGACGATGCGAGCTTGCTTGTTGGCTGTGTGTCTGGACTATTAGGGTGGTAACGGAGCGATGGAGTTTTGGTATATTGTGAATTTATTGGCCGAGTGTTGGAGTTGGAGTTGATTGTTTGCGGACGTTGTGGTTGGGGAGGTGATTATGGTTTTTTTTTCGCGCGTGGAGTGGGTTTGATTAAAACTGTTAATTTTGGGTAGTATTAAAATTAATTAATTCGGAGGCTCGGCTGTATAAAGTTGGGGATGAACTTTTGAAGATCGTAAATTTATTATTGCAGCGCGTAAAATTATTCGGGGAATAAAGCGCCTTAATCTAATATTACACTAACAGCAAGCATTAAAGGAATAATAAATTCAGCAGAAGGGACATTATCAACGCGCCTTTTAATTCAGGTCGTAGGAGCGAGAAGAAAAAATCGATAACTAAACGAATAAAAGTCCAAAACGATCGCCATAAAGCCGGCGAAAAAGGCAAAATAAAAAGCTCGAGCGGCAAACGAGCGAAAACTACCCATCTAAAAACGTCGAGATAATCTCGTTTTACATCCCATCGGCGATAATAAATGTAAAGCCCCCCCCCCCCTGTCCCCCCCCCCCCCCCTCCGCATCTTTACAACTCTCGAAGCACAATAAATGCATGACTAATGCTTAACGAGAGCGAGCGAGCGAGCGAGCGATACTCCGGCAATAGCCATCCCCGCGACGTTAAAATCAAGGAGATGTCTCTTGAAAGTCCGCAAGGATCGCTGCCCCCCCCCCCCTCCCACTCCCACCGGGCAATAAATATTCCAAGCACCGTCGTAAAAGTCGAGCCCCTCTATATATACCCCGCTGGTCTAGCTTGGCGGCGATAGCTGCGCGATGCCCTCTCTCTCTCTCTCTCTCTTTCAGCGAATTACGAGCGCTCGTACACGTCAATCCTGCCCGCTCGCTCTTCCTTGTGTTTTATATACGGTAGGAGGGGGAGGGGGGTGGAGGTGCTGTCCCCACCCCCCTCTAGCCATCGCGTTAACGACTACTCGAAAACTGGCGAGCGCAAGCACTTGTGAGCGCAGCCGGAGGGTAGAGGGCGAGGAGGTGGGTTGGCAATCTTTAACCCGTCCGTCTGGACGGGCCGAGCGCGTGGGTGGATGGTCGGGGGGGGGGGCGAGTTTTCAGAGCTGTCGGTTAGGGGCTTTAAGTAGGAGAGCGTTTGCGTTGATGGCTTGGGCTGCGAGAGCGGCTTTTGACGAGCTGCCTGGGCCGAGGATAATTTACGGGGGAATATGGAATGCTTGATACGAGGCTGTTTAGCGGAATGGAAGTACTTTTTAAGTTGGAGAGAAGGCGGAAGAAATCCCGAGGAACGCGGGTAACTTTTACTCCGGGCGGGTCGCTTTGTCACGGAGCGAACGGCCAGACTCGAGTTCCCCGAGAATTTTGAAAAAGCGCAAACCCGATTGCTTGGCTCCTTAATAACCTCAGCGCCTCAAAACGGCCCTCTCTTAAAGATACTAAAATACCGTCCCCCTCCCCCCGGCCCCGCATCAAAGACGCATTCTAATACGAGCCGCTAAGTACGTCTGGAAAGTACCAGTCGGCGCTATCAGCTCCGCTGCTACGAGCTCCGGACAATTCCCGTTAAACGCGAATTAGAGCAAAGGAAGTCGCATCGATAAAGGAGAGACGCAGAGGGAGTCAAAGGTGCGACGGCGATAGTGTAAGCGCGCGCGCGTGGGGGCCGCAGTTCTCGAGTGCGCGGAGCACATGTCGGGAATAACGTTATCTCCTCCGCGCCGCGGACGAGTTCCGAGACTTGCCAAGTGTGCGCCAAACTGGGCGGATTATCGTTTGTCTCGCGCGAGTGTGGCGCTCGACACTGGCTCGGATATTGCAGCCTCTCGCCGCGTTCGAAAATTCATCGGCCGTTGGCGGTTTTTTTTATTGGGACGGGTTATGAGCTGCCGTTTTGTAGAGGACTGTTTTTTTGTGAGGTTAACGGGGATTATGGTTGAATTCATTTTTAGCCCGATTCTGACGTCAGAGGGCAACAATAAAGCTCGTTATCGGTGGAGTGCCACGGCTCTCCGGATAATTACGACAAAAGTGTAATAAACATGAAACAATCCCGAGCTCAACAGTCTCGCGCTCTTCACATCGAAACAGACCAGAAAATCCAATTAACCTTCTTCCAGACGCAAGACTTCAAGCGCCCGCTTGTAATACAGCCCCGGAGCGCGCAGCTGCCTCCGCGAATAATGCAGGGCGCGCGCGCGCGCTCGGCAACAAATAATCTTAATGCAAAATCTCGTTTGGCTTTGCGAATCCGGCCGGGCGGATATATAAATTAGCCGGCGCTCGCGGAATTATTGTCTCCCGGCCGATGCGTCAAAATTAAAGCGCGATTAAGCAGCCGCCCGCGCGCGTCAGAGCGCGAGGCTCGCTTAATCAACGCGCGGGCGTGAAATTATTTTCGCTATTCGTCTTCGGAGCGGATAGTCGGTTCGAGCGAGTCTGGAGGCTGGAGATTGGCTTTTTTATCGGAAAATGTGGATTTGGAAAATATTTTTTGGGTTTAATTGAAGGGCGATGATGGTTTTTGGATTGAGCTGGATTTTTGCTAACTTTGATGAAAGTTGGGAAATGCTGGAGCGGAAGGTTTCGACACTGGAAGCGCGCGAATTTTTGAAAAAAAAGTCTATTTTTAGCGTTTTGGAAATTTCAAACTCCGTTCGAGCGCTGAAGATATAAATATAGTATTTATATTTTTAGATAGAGCCGTCTCGCTTTCTAAATGATTCGAGCCTCTTAGCAGCGATAAGGAAATAACGTTAAGCGGCAAGTACTAAAGACTAATACCCTCCTCCCTGTAATTATGAATACCCCAGCCGAGTAACCCACAAATCTGCTCAGCCGGCCCTCCAACAAAAGACGCTCCCCCTCGTACCAACCCCCGGCGCTTACGAAAATCCATCCCTCTCTTAAAAGAGAGAGAGGCGAGCCCTTCCCCTTAAAAAATCCAAAAGCCCCGGCCACAAAGGCCAACACTTCGGCTCGTTAAATTTCTCACTCTGATAATCCACTCCCCCATCGCGAAGAAAAAAAGCAGCGGCACCATTAAAAAGCAAAAAATAAAAAACCTCCCCGCAGCTCTTGAACTTGCCGCCTACCCGAACGAGCAACAGCCCATCGCGCGGGCCAGATAAAAAAAAAGGTCAGAAAAGAAAATCCATAACAACCTAGAGCCAATTACCCGTATACGGCTGAACGCGATTTTTCAGTAGCTACTGTACAGCCCACGGCTAGGCTGCACACGCACAGAGAAGAAATCAGTAAGCTAGCTGATACCACGAGAGCGGTCCTTCCCCGGGCTTTCCTCCCTATATCCTACCCCTCTCTCCAAGCCCCCCCAGCCGCTCTCCGGTCTCATTAACATCGCGGCTGCTGCTGCTTCTCCCGGCCGCTGCGGAAGCGACCTCATTAGGAGGGCTCGCCGAGCAGCCAGCTAACCCTTTCTCGTAGCTTGGCTACAGCGCTGCGCAGCTGCGCGCAGAGAGAGGGATGATTGTTTGACCCGCCCCCCATCGAGGCCGCGTTATTAGCCGACGCGATCGCCGACTTGACTGTGTCTCGTGCGTCGCGCTCTTGTTTTCCTCTTTTTTCTTCTCGCTCGCGCCTAGGCTCTGACGCTATACTTTCTCTCTCTCTTTCTCGGATTTCGCTAATTTTCCTGAGTACCCCGCGAGCACAATATCTGACTGGGTGGCTGGGTGTATATATATACTCTCACTGCTCCAATCTAGGCCGGGAGAAACGATGAGGCTCGAGCTTTTGTTACAAGCTCTGGATGTTAATTATTTTTTCGGCAATCCGCCGGGACTTTTATGATGATTTTTCGGCGGCGAGCGATGAAGGCCTGCTGCGCGGAGTAAATTACCACGGGAAGCTTTCGATAATTTGGGACGGCGCTAATTTATCCAATCTCGGGGCTGGAGTAATGAAATAAAATTTTAAACATAATAAAAATCCAGCCATCAATCTCCTCGAGCGGGCGCCGAGTGGGCCCGCGATTATTAATGGTATGCCGACGTTTCAAATTAATTATTATTAGCTGAAAAAGCGGGGTTAAATAATGCGAGCGCCGGCTCGTTATTAATGAACGGGACATATAATTTTAACGGTTCAATCAATGCTCCTTCAGGCCCCCTCGAAGCTCTCTCTCGCCCTCTCGGCACAAGCCAATGAAAAACTGTAAAACCCACCGCGGCGAAACATGAAATTCTCCTCGGCTCGTCTCTCTCTCTCTCTCGACGAGCGCTAATCCCTCCGGCGCGCATAACGACACATCCAATCCACTTTTGCTGAGCAAACAAACGCTCGGAAAAGCTGCGTTTTCATCGGCGAGAGCAGCGGCCCAGCAGCCTCCCGCAAAGAGGATCAAACCCTATATACAGCGCTTTTGACCCAGCTATCCTCTCCTCCTGCCCAACCATCCATCTTTCTCTCTCTCTCTCTCTCTCACTACGCATCATGCAAGCCTTTATCCTACCAGCCGCTAGCTCCTCTCCTGACCTGTGCGATAATGCGACGCACGCACAGCGTGACTTGGCTCTCTCACTCGCTCTCTGCCGAGCGCCCGGTAATTGGCTCGTTGTCGTGTCGTCGAGAGGCGCGTCTCTCTTTCGCGCACGGGAATATCGATCCCGTGGGCGCCGGGATTTCCACGCGCCCGCCCGCCACCCGCGCGCTATTATTTACGGGCAATTTCGGCCAGCCCCGGGGATTAACGGGGGATGACTCGGCGCGCGCGTGATTCTTCATTCGATTAAAAGGGGTGGGCGTGCCCCCCCCCCCCCCCACGCTGCTTCGATTCGGTTTATGGA
>JAPYZA010005098.1:0-12608 GCA_030522685.1 Eupelmus azureus
TATATATTTAATATTTAAAACATACAATATACATATAGGAACAATAAATTAATCTTGAGGAAGCTACGTGCCAATGAATTGGCAGCGGTTTTTTGTTTTAAAATATTTATTTCAAAAATTTTCTATTGAAATCCATATTTTTTATTATAAGTACAGTTTTATTATAAATATTCAGAACATAAAATTTTTAAAACAGTTTTGTACACATTAATTGTGGGGGGAAAGTCCAATTATTAGAATGTTTTTTATTTAAGTACTATAAATTTAGAAATTCATACAAATAGTGCTCAAACAACAAAGCTTATGATAAATCTCTCTTTATGCAAGTCGTATAAAAAAATACTCGATTCGCTCGGGCGCAAACGTCCACACGAGGCTGAAATCACTTTCTCGCACTAGTATCAAAATGTACTATTTTTCAGCTGATTCAATTTATGCTTACGATTTAATTTTTGGGTTCCCGTATAATATTCCGTAGACATATCTCACCGATCCTTATATATTAATTATTGGCAGAAAAATATTAAAATTCGAGCTTATCCATATTTCGCGAATAATTTTTTTTACAAAGTCAATAGAACTTTTCTGAGAAATGGACAAATTTCTAGTTAAAAATAAAATTAAAAAAAAATTTTTTTTGACTCAATTTAAATAATATTTACAACATAAATTTTAACTTCACGATTAATGTTATGTTTAAATTTCTACCTCACCCTTTCACTTAAACTTAATAAAAATGATTTAGCTGTTTTATAACTACCTTTCGAAATTATAAATATTCACGCTTAATTCTAAATTATAAATTACGCTATTATATATTTTGAGATTTTAAATTTATAGCATTAAAAAAAATGTGAAAGGGTCGAGTAGACATCTCTACGGCATATTATACGGGAAATAAAACTATGTCGTAAACATTAATTAGATCTGTTGGGAAATTTTTTTTAAAGTTTGTATGTTTCACAAGAAGTTAAAAGAGTCCTCTTTCAGAAAAATTCCACTGACATTGTTAAAAAAAATATATAAACAGAAAAATATTGGTATCAAAATCCGAACTTATTGACATTACAGACATTTCATCATAACTTTCGTAACAATGTTATTTTTTTACACCATTTTCATTTAGCTATACAAAATTCTAATGATTGTACCTCCCTTAAGTTATACGTACTATACTAGATTATACAGCCGCTACGCAGCCGGAGATCACAACTGTGGTAATACTTGTCAACAAAAAAAAAAATTAAAATAAAAAAAAAGAACGCATCTTTTTAGCCAGTCAGATAACGAATAAATTCTTAAAAATAAAATAACATTAATTTTTTATAAAGCGATTATTTTAATTTCTAAATTTATATCAATATTTATTGGTTTACAAAACTGTGGTTATAACTTATGTATTATGATTCTATATAACTGTTTTACAGCTTTGATAATTACATATTGCAGCTCTAGTTTCCTAATGACAGTAAAATTATTTATCATAAATTTCCTTGTTTTAAGTAATTTAAGCAATCAAATATTTAAATTACTTCAAATTTTTTCATTTTGTATGTTACATCTACTCGACTACAATCTTAATACACAATAAAAACTTTTCTTTAAAAAAAAAAAATTAGAAAAAATAGTAATAAGAAGTAAATAAACAAAAAAAAAAATGAAAATTAATAAGATATTGAATATGGATGCGTATGCTTTTCTTTTAGTCGTAAATAGAATCGGAAAAATAACAGATTGCTAAAAGTTTATCTCTAAAAGATTTGTTTCCTTTTCAATAAGCTTATTTTTTATTTTTTAGTCACTATAAAATATTTCATAAATCATATTAACAAATTGAATGTTTTCAATATTAACGTATGTATATACCAAAAATTAAACTATGGCTAAAAGTGTTTGAAAATTAGATTGCAAAGTTCCAGGGTAGAAATGATGCAAAAAGATCATGGTGATTTAAAGTAAAGCATATAAACAAAGTCTATTTTCTTAAAAGGGATGAATGAGTGGGTGCATTTTAATATGTGCATGTGCACCTTATTTTCGAAAAATTTATTAGGTTTCATATGATTTTATAAGTCCTGTTGGTATCTCGATCTTGATTTTTTTTTATAAGAAGCATCAACGCAAATGAAATTTTTTTTGTAGAAATTATATTGCACCGATAAATCTAATGAATTGTAAATTGAAAATTAGTTTTTTTGTGCATCTTTACTGATCAAGCGTGACAAATTCTCAAAAATTTCAAATTTGTAATTTTTTCATTATTAATATATTATTTAATTATAAAAAATTTGTTTAATAAAGATTGTCTATTAATAAAGCATATCTAACTTTTTTCCGAACTGACATAATTAATTGTTGAGTATTTATAAAAAAAAAATTTAATCAAGAATACAAGTTTATTGGTACTAAATATCTTTATCGAGTAGAGTTTTATTCTTAATACTTCAGTAAAAATAGGTCTGGAATCAACATACCCGAAGCACAGCTGAACTATTGTTTCTTTAGGTAGCTCTCTTAAGAAATGATAAAATTACTAGTTCCCAAAGTAAATAAAAATAAAAAGAAGCAGCAAAATAAATATAAACTTTTCCGTCCCAAGTTCGTACGCGAGCTTTCCATGCGCTGTAAAAAATAAGACAGGTAGACAGGCATGTCAACATTTTGCTTTCGTCGTAGAAAAATAAATAGCATACTGTTGTTTTTTGTTTGGTTTATTCATTTACAATACACTATTAAGATTGTGTTCAAATGGGTGAATTATATACAAAGTGAAAATGTGAAGTAATGTTAGTTTTGATAGATTTAAATTAGTTAAACGAATACCAATTTAAAAAAAATAAATTCACTTTTAAACTTAAGATAGAATATAAAATATAAAATCAATCGCGCAATGATTTAATGCAAAAAATATTGTTAATTTTCTTTTAATTAAAAAAACACCGGCACCATCCAGCAGCTAACCTGTTTTTAATTAATTTTACGTATTCAATACATTTTAAAAGTTCCTATCAAAGTTTCTACATATAGATAGTACACAAAAATATTTGTAAAAAAGCTTCATGAAATAAATCAGCCAAAAAAAATAGAATTTATCGCAAATTTTTGAAAATTGTTTCATAAATTCACCTCTTGCCTCCATCGATATTTTATTTATTTTTCGTTTTGTTTTTAAACAGTTCTGGTAATTTTTTGATATTACAGCGCTAAGCTCGATTTCGCGCACACTTGAATAAAAATGCTTATGCTAAATCTCGCTTTATGAACGTTGTATAAAAAAATATGGTTCGACATATGAGCGAGAAGGTGATTTCAATCTCGGGTGCCCAAAGTCTTCACAAGGCTGAAATCACTTTCCCGCACTAGTATCGAAATGTACGATCAAACTTAAATGTTCTATCATAAATGAATCTTGTAAGAATTATATTTCTAGTATTTAATACTCTTTGTGAACACGTGCTTTTTAATACTTTCATAGATAAGCAATTGCAAATTTTAAGAAGTCAAAATTCTTAATAAATATAACTTCTTAATATTTTTAATCCTTAACCCTCAACCTGCATTTGGGATAGACACACTGAAGAAAAACTTTTTAAATTTATCAAGATTTATTATACCATTTTTTAAATTTATCGAAAAATTTATTTCACGATTTTTTATAACACTTAAAAAATTTATATAATTTAATAATTTATTAAATGTGAGAAATTCTGAAAAGCGCATGATATCCCGTGTTACGTGCAGGTTAAGGGTTCATTTAAATATATGTAATCTACTGAGAATGATAATTAAATTTATGGAAAATTTACTTCTTTTTTCAGGATAGCAGTTGAAAAATTATCTTGACAAGATGGCTCCTGAACATAGTACAAACACGGGAAATTTGTGGTTAGAAGCAAACAGACATTCATCAAGACTATTTAATAAAAATGCAACAAAATTAGATATTTCTGCAGTAAATAATAAAATTGATTTTATGAAATCATTGGATCTTCTTTGTACTAACAATACAAAGGAATCCACCTCAAAAGTTAATTGGGAAGTTCATTTACCAAAAAACAGTTTACCTCTGAAAAAATGTTCAGTCGTAATAAGTGACATGAAGTGTGATATCTGTGGTCAATTGTTAAAAAATCAATCGGAAATGGAATATCATAAAACTTTACATCGTCGTTCGACAGCGCAAGATTTTAAAAGTAAGCATAGTAATGTTATAAAAGAAAAGCATATTTTAAGCAATTTTATTAAAAACAGTACTCAAGAGAATTACATTGAATGTAACAATAATAATAATAATAACAATAATAATATTATAAATAATGAAGATAAAATGAAGGCTTGTAAAAAAAGTGCGCACAGAAGAAGTAAAGATGGTCTTACCAAAGTGACACTTAAAATTGGAGGTGAAGTTATTTCTAAAGTTTATTGTAAAAAGAAATATTTAACTAAAGTACGTACGAAAAAACTAAAAATCAGTGGAGTTAATAGTCATGAAGATTGCCAAAATTGTAATGAAATTGAAAACGTTTTACGAAATAATAAAGTAAATGCTAGCGTCGTACGAGTTTCATCATGCCAAACGCAACCACATGATACAGAACAAACCAACCGCAATATCGCTCGTCTTCGTAAAATGGCTGCTGTCCTTGTAGAACATGAACTTCGGAGAAATGCTCTTCGGAGTCTTGACCATTCTGATTTCTTAAGTGACGAAGACGAGGTATTCAACCAATCTAGAAATGAAGATGCGATTGTTCCAGAGCTGACTAGTGAGTCAATAGACTCTGTAGATTTGGGTGAAGATGATGAAATTCAAGAGATTTTACGTGTTAAAAGGGATGTTTCCAAATTAAGTGACAAAAATGTCAACGGTAGTTTTTTAACAGATCATCAAAGAAGCAGACTTTCTACAACGAAAGAATGTGAAATTATTACTATTGATGATGAAATTTGTGATAATTTTGAAGATGACTGCGTCATTATTGATGAACGATCATCTCATCAAAACTGTTTAAGAGATCAAGAAAATAGTTACATTTTTCATATTTCCAGTGAAAATTCTTTCGATGTAAATACTTTGGACTCAGGAAGTATGCAAGTTGTTTCGGATAAAAGAAAATCTCTTCCTAATTGTTTGAGTGAAGATGAAAGTTTATTAAAGAAGCGAAAAACGGAAAATATGTTCGATTTTCATTACACTGAAAATTTAAGTACGCGAGAAATAGAAAAAGAAAATCGTAATTGTCAAGGACCTGCGATTAAACTCAGTCAAATCGCTTTACCACTGAGACTGATTAATTTTTAATTTAAGTAAGTTTTAATTTACATATTTTTACGTTCCACCGAAGGCTGTTTATTTTTTATACTGCAAGAAAATTTATAGATTATTTTTTCATGGACTTAAATGTTTTCAAGTGTTTTGAAAATCTAATGTAATACCTAGATTAAGATTCTTAAAGATACGTGAGTGAGTAGTATGAGTGATTGTTACGATAAGATTAAGTCTTTGTTTTACTGTATAAAGAAACGCTAACATTTACAAAAATATGATACAATGTTAAATATTTATAAGCTGTAAAGTATTAATTGAAAATCTGTCTTGGTTTTTTATAAATCATTTTTAGAAAAGAACTTATTTTATTACCTGTTTTATTGCGTCAAGATGTTGACACACATCTTGATGACATTAGAGTTTTTGTAAAACTCAATAAACTATTGAAACTAAATATTGTTTTTATTAATCCTAACTTATTTATAATTAGATATTTTTATATATTATCTGATTTATATTTGATAAATTACAGTTTTACAGTATTTTAAATTTAAATACACTAAATAGTAACAAAAATTTAAATAAAAACAATCTAAGTAACTTTTACATAATTTTTTTAATAAAAATTCTTATTACATGATATAATTTAAAAAATGTATTCGAAATCTATATAAATTATAGTCATATTCAATATTTTATAAAAAAGATGTTTCACTGGTGGAATTTAAAATTTAGAATGCTCGTTCTTTAATTGCTATAAATTTAAAGCTTCAGAAAAACATATTATTTATAAAACTAAAAAATATATATTATTTAACTTTTTGAAAACAATTTATGAGAATACCTAATAATTAGAACTGATACTCTTAAAATCTATCAAATATTTTATATTGTTATTTCATAAATTTCGATGATCGTTTTTTTAAATACTTTGATATATAATTGAAAAAGGTTTCTTAAATATCATTAAAATGTTTTTTGGAAAAATTTTTATTTTATTTGTATTCTAATTTGTTATATCAGTGAAGTTAATATTCTAATAGTATATTGTGCAACTAGGGAGGAAAATTGGCTTAAAAATTTTGATAATTGTAAAAGATTCGAAAATTTTTAATACTTTTGTCACGTGTGTAAAAGTGACGACTCAGGAGAAATGCAGAGCAGCACGATATGTAGACGAAACGAAACTCGAATAAAAACCGTAACATTCTGGTGTCAGAAGTGGGATTCCTACCATGTCGCCTACAAAGTGGATTATCTGTTCGCAAGTTGTCTACCTTACCGTCTTGATTAATAATTGGAGCCTTTATTTCATTCAAACGGTATCTCTCGCATAAATAAGCCGTTCTGACGCAAAAATAAGTCGAGTTCTAGGATACGCGTGTTGCGTCCCGTTGAAAGCAGTCGAAACTACGAGGATCCGAGTAACACATAATTAATTAACAGTTGATAAGGAAGATTTCAATGGAATATAGGGCTTTAGAAGTATAAAACGACGAGGACATCGTTTTCGCGGCTTCGGACGTGTCACGTGTGTAAAAGTGACGACACAGGAGAAATGCAGAGCCGCATGATGTGTAGACGAAACGAAACTCGAATAAATACCGTAACACTTTAAATTACAACATTTTGACTATCTTTGAGTAGCGGAAAAGAACATTCCCTCCCACTGTAGCAGGAGAAAAAGTAGCAGCGGGATGGAATGTACATTATTGAAATATTCAACTTTCCATTCGTTTCTTATGCATGAAAAAAGGCCTTTTTCATGCACGTGTTAAGAAAAATTATTTATTTGATATATTAGTTTTCGATATTAGTTTAGTACGATCAAAAACATACATTTTTTGAATATGATGAAACGAACAATGAATATTTATAGCAAATAAAAAAGGGGATTTTAAAATTTGAATCTCACCTTTTTTCACAAGCTCATTTAGTTATTGAAAATAAAAAAAATATAGCTTTTTGCAATGTAATATTTTTATCAAAAATAAAAATGTAATTTATTAAAATTACTTTCATTAACATTTTCATCTTTTAGCTCTTAGTACGTATGCATATAATTATTGTACAATTTTATAATCTTTAAATTGTTTCACTTGTTCTATAAATTTATTCTATTTGCTTTATTGCATCTTTCTAAGAGGAAATTATTAAATTGCAAATATACATAATTTCTTTTACGTACAAGGAAAAAATGTTTTTAGGTTAAATCTAGTCTAGAAAATTCTTGAATCAGACAATCTAAATATTCTGTTATTACTAATTTTTATATTTTGTCGGAAATTAAAAACGTTATAAAAAAGGTCCATTTAATTGTCATTAACAAAGAGTTTTCACTAGCTGAAATTAAAAAAGGCAATCAATAAATGTTTTTATTTCCGACTCACCTGTCAAGGCCACTTTATTGACTCAAAAAGCGGGTCAAAAGTAGCATTTGATTCCCTCTAATGCCTTATTCCCTCTTTGGCGGGAATAAAGTACTTTATTCCCTGCTTTGCAAAAATAATATATCTTGTTCCCGACTTACCTGTAAAGGACACTTTATCGACCCAAAAGCGGGTCAAAAGTAGCATTTGATTCCCTATAAAACCATTTTCGCTCAAATTTATTTTATTTCCTGCTAGGAGGGAATAAAGTACTTTATTCTCTGC
This sequence comes from Eupelmus azureus, assembly GCA_030522685.1. Classification (NCBI taxonomy): domain Eukaryota; kingdom Metazoa; phylum Arthropoda; class Insecta; order Hymenoptera; family Eupelmidae; genus Eupelmus; species Eupelmus azureus. The sequence continues at coordinate 7,924 of JAPYZA010005098.1, forward strand.
TAAGAGGGAATAAGGCATTCTATTCCCTGAAAATTCAAAATTTGATATTTAAGAATAATTTGTCATTAAATGTAATTATTTTTATAGTTGTGTCGGAAATAAAACATTATATGCAACTCGGGAATAAAGTCGATCATTCCTTCTTGTTGCATAATGTACTATTATTCCCGACTCACCTGTAAATGCCATTTTATTGATCCAAAAAGCGGGACAAAAGTGGCATTTTATTCCCTATACAACCGTTTTTCCTCAAATTTACTTTATTCCCTGCTAGGAAGGAATGAAGTATTTTAGAGGGAATAAAGTACTTAATTCCCCATGGAATAAAGTAGTTTATTCCATACAAATTTTAAATTTGATATTTAAGAATATAAAATGAAATAAAACATTATTTGTTATTAAATTCAATTATTTTTATAGTTGAGTCGGAAATAAAACATTATATGCAACTCGGGAATAAAGTCGATCATTCCCTGGAGTGTATACTATACTCAACCGCGTAAATAATCCTCGACTTTATTCCCTTGGTGCACTATCTAATGTACTATTAAGGTTAAGTATCATTTCTACACGAAAGTTTAAAAAATTAATTTTTTTCAAGTTTATTTTAATATTTCCTTTTGTTTGAAATATAAAATAGAAATTTTTCATTAGACTGTATCTCACTCTTGCTTTTTTTTCAATTTTGGTGTATCAGAGTTCAAGATTTGAGCAACATTTCTTATAAGAAGTTAAATTTTGCCTAAGATTTTTAACTTACATATACTTGCTTCTTAACTTAATATAAATAAATTCCATGTTTAGAATAGCAATAAATTTTTTTTAATCAAAACAATCATAAAATATAAACATGATTGTAAACTTTTTTAATTTGCTTTTTAATGACTGAACATTTTGTGGTATTCAATTTATAAATAAAGTTAAACAAATATTGAGATTAAGAAAGTTTTTATGAATGTTTCATAAATATTTAGAAATGAGTTGGAAAAATGAAAAGAAAAGATTTACTTTAAAAGAAAGAAATTTGTCATTTTCTATAGATAGGTTGTACTTTTATTCTTTTCACAAAAATGAAAAAAATATTTAAATATATTCAGGGGAAATAAAGGTACATATTTAATATTTTTTAAAAGATTTTATTAAAGGTAAAATTTATAATGGACTAAACGAAAACAAAATAATGTTCCACTTTATGTTTAATTGTGTTAAGCCGTGCCTAGTTGTACCTAGCTATGCTTCAGGTGTCAAATTCTGTCAAACAATATCAAACAATTTTTAAAACGAATAACATTTTTAACTATTTTGAGAAAAATTAATAGGCAAATTATAAAATTCTTGAATAGGTTGATAATACAGAATTAGTATTGAAAGATTAAAAATTTGGTTATCAGGTAATTTATATGGGCATCATTGTAATTTCCGTTAATCAATGAGAAACGTATTCAGGATATCAATAAAACGATGAGCTAACGTTAAAAACTTCATCAAAAATAGTATATTTCAGATATAAGGAGTAAAAGTAAAGAATGTCTTGCGAGTGAGTCGAGCACAATGAGAAAAAGTGATAATTGCGGCGCGCATAGGTAAAAAAAAAGATTTAAATGAACAGTAAGATTAGATATTTAGGCACGATTTGACTGTATATAGTTTACCGTTTCTACTTGCTGGTACTTGAGATACACAATGCACCCAAGCTGCTTACCTTATTCACATACACACAGTATAAAATAATACATTATAAAATAATAAAAATATTTTGTAGAAGGAAACTTTTATAAATTTTTATGAAGATATAATTATTACACTGCTAAATAACTTCCATAAATATAGATATATAATGCGTACATTTTGAATATCAAAATGTAAACTCAGTATATCTATATGTATGGGTTTTCTGACAGTAGCTTAATTTATTTTATCAGATTAAAATTGAAAGAAAGCTATATCTAATTCATACATTTACATATGTAACGACGCATCGATTTGAAGTCTAGGAATTTTCAGTGATACTATTTCAGAATCTAATCGTTTCAGTACAACAACGTTATTTTAGACCTTAACCCTTTCAGTCACAGTGTACAAAATAGTGTCACCTTTTTTGCTTTCATGTACGCAGTTTAATTCGCTTTGTTATGGAAGTGCGAATATACGTTCCCGATGTATTTTTCGATGGGTAAAAACTAGCCTTCACTCTCAAAATTCAATTTGTTCTGTTAACAAACCAAATTTAATTGCGTGACTGAAAGGGTCAAGACGATCTCGGAGGTTAGGTTCGGTTTCATTTCGTAGTTTACAAATTACGCTTTCAGTTTATAAAATTCTTTGGATTCTTAAGTTTTCGACCACTCTACTGTCTTCAAAGAATGGTGGGAGCTTAAAAAATCGAAATAATTTTATTTATTGAAAGTGTAATTTGTAAACTATGAAATGGAAATATTACCAAGTCCTCTAAGTCGCTTTAAAGATCACCATTTATATATATTAGTTAGAGGTGATTCGCTAACTTATTTGCCTAAAAAATAGTTCGTATAGATTTAGTGATCTACAAATATGTACTTAAAAAAAATTAACAATAGAAATTGGTTAATACTATTTAAAAGTTACATAGTTAAGTAAATACTTATTTTAAGCTAACAAAATTATTTATTTATTTATTAATTATTTTATCAGTGGTAATATAAATATATAATTTTTAGGTAAGTATAATTATTTATATTAAAAAATATTAATTTTCATTATATTTACAAAATACATAGAATAATCGATCAGAAAAAATATAATAGTGAGCTATTTAAAAAATAAACCGTTTATTTTCTAACTTATTTTTATCACATTTATAAATTGGTATCCTCCCCTGAGAAAGTTTGTTACAAGGGTGGATAGTAAAACATTCATGTTTTTACTTAACATTAAACTGTGTCTGATCTCAAAAAGCATGTGAAACAATGATTCGTAGAGCTTTTGCGATTTTCTCAGCATCTCATTTATTTTGCTTCACAGCATGAGAATAGCAATGCGAAAAGTATTCGATGATTTTGAGAGATAATTTTAATGCGTATAATGCACTCGTTAAAGCCTTACGGGTGTGGTTATAATCAGACCATTTAATGATTTCGTATGAGGCTGATCTACGTACAGCAGCAGTCGTACTGGAATCATCGTCTCTAATTAAATCAGTTAACCCTACATTTTCTTTCTTAAATAAAACATTTTTCGTTCGAAAGTCGTGTTTTTCTGTACTATAACCAAGACTGTACTTTCGGCAGGTTATACATGGAACAGCATACGATATTATTTGTTCAGAATAATCACCTATAAGAGTACCATGACCTATAAGAGTAAAACGTATGCATAAAATAATTTATTTTTGTAACGATTCAACAATGTATCTTTAGTTAAAAAAAGGTTTGTATAGTTATATATAATTCTATTTATTAGTTTACCAGAATAGACTAACAGATAAGCTATTGTAAGAATGCTCGGTGCCATACTTTTACCAGCCAGCATCGAAACCTACTATCAAATACAGGTTTCATCTCTCTCTACTTGCAAATCAACATCCATTATACGCAAGCAAAAACTCTATTAACATAACAGTCATAGAGATGCGTGTACGTGTGTGGGTGCGTGTGTATATGTGCGTGTGTGGGGGTGTGTGTATGTTCATTTAGGAAAAGATATATTATGGGCAATGATAATATTTTTTATGGTGTAAAAGAAATTGTTAAGTTATTGGGAATAATATTTTTGAATACAATCTAATATAACTAAGTTTCATAAATATAGCTCACGAATTATCCTGTTAAATATAAATACTTGCTACACCTATATATAGTATATTCATAGCAATGTCATTGGATACATGATTTAAAAATAAAAATTATCGATACGTAGATTGCTTATAAAATAAAAAAGTATTCAAAAAATCAGTTATGTAAAAAGTTCATTTAGAAATTAAGGTAAAAAAATTCAAAACTACAATTGATTGCGGTTTCTAAACAAAACTGTAAAAAGAATATTGATGCCCTACAGTACGAAAATCCTTAAGTTTCTTGTATCTGTCAGCAGCCAGTGTTTCTTCTAATCGTATACCCTCTAAACATGACTCTTTAGCTACTTATTCTATGGATAATCCTACTCTCCTCTCAACCTTCTTCAAAAAAGTAGGTGATATGGTTGGGAAATTAACTGATATCTATAAACCATTGATATAAGTTTCGCCAAGCCTATTATCTATCATTCCTACAAATACATTTAATATAATATATTTTATTTTTTAGTGATAGATAAATAACAAAAAACCGCTGCCAATTCATTGGCGCGTAGCTTCCTCAAGATTAATTTATTGTTACTATATGTATATTATATAGTTTAAATATTAAGTAGGATTAGACATATTTTTTTTAATCGACATCTTTATTATAATTTGCAAATTTTATAATGCTGAATATCTTAAAATCTGAGATTATAAGTATATTAACTTCCAAAGTATCTATGATTACTATTTAAAAGTCATCGAAATTTCTTAACAATGTATGATAGATCCACTATTACCGATTGTGCAGATTATAATACTTTTTGATTAATAAAAATAATATATTGCAAAATTTCATTATGTATTAAATATAAGGACTTTTTCTATCAATTTAATCACATAAAAACTTCAAATTTTATAAATAAATATT
>JAPYZA010005099.1:0-12608 GCA_030522685.1 Eupelmus azureus
GTAAGGTTATAAAAACACTTTCTGTCTGACTCTTTTTCATAGTCAAACAAGCCGTGATTAACCTTACTTCAAAAATTCAAATAAACATTCCGGCAGATATAATTGTTAGTGAGTGTACATTCAATTATCTTTTTGTTAAAAAGAACTAAGAACTTTCTTATTAGTTTATTGCAATTTATATCCACATAACGCTAATACCCGTTATTTACTCATTTCAAATATTAGATGTTCTACTTAGAAATGTAGAATTTCGACTAGAACTCTGTAATCTCAAACCACGGAAATTCCCAGAAACACATTTTCAAGTAAAAGTGTGATCTTTCGAATCGACAAGAGGTTTTACGATGTCTGACGTAAAAATACAAGTAATTGTACTCTCTCTTTCTCTCTTTAGTCGTAAAAACTAAGTTTTATCGATAGGCCCCGAGAAACCGCGAACCGTTACGTTTACAAACTATATAATTCTGTTATCTATAAACCGAATAAATAAACTAGATTTTTTTAACGGCTCTAGCAAATTCTTCTATAAATATTTTCGTACTATTACGCGTTAAAGCAGTCCGTAAAAAGTAGTGACTCAACGAGGCGCGAAAACTAAAACCGTATCCATAATAGATTACAGATTTTTCTTGACTTAAAAATAGCCTACTTTCTAGTACAAGTGAGAAAAATCATCAATTAAAGAGACTATTAATCTACATAAGCATTAAATATGTAATAAATGTTCTTTAAACCTTCATTTATGAGTGACTACATACATACTTTAAAATTCCTTCTATTGAATATTGAACAAACATTTATAAACAAAATTTTTTTGTAACGTTGTTGCATATATCCTAAGAAAACCACGGACCAATATCCATAACAACGTATTGAAGCACGAATATTTAAAATATATTTGTGAATCTTTTTATTTTTATAATTCTAATATTTAAAATATAATAATAAAGTAGTAAAGTATTTCCTAATAGATAAGGTTTGACCAAAATAGCATAATGAATTAAAAAAAAAGAAATAATGTTTAACTTTTTCCTTAAAATCAAATAAAAAATTTATAACTTTTGTTAATATTCAAGAAATTGCTAAATAAAAATTTATATTAAAAAGTAATTTTATCTATATTACATTTAAAAAAAACTTTTACATACATATGCAATTTACTCAGGTTTGAAAAGTTTTTTTAAATGTAATGTAGATAAAATTACTTTTTATTACAAATTTATTATATTACATACTTTATTACTAATAATTTACTAATTTACAATACATGTGCAATTTACTCAGGTTGTAATGTTCTATAATTTAAATGAAGAAACTTTTAGCGTACGAAAATAAGAAATTTATTTTTAATCCCATTACTGGAACTTTATTAATTAGAGAAACAAATTAAAGACAACTAACTTCTCGTTCCAATCAGCCAGGAAGAGCTGCTTCTACTTATCGCTATAAGTAGTAGCAATCTCTTTAGATTTGCTGGTGATTTCCCGTTAACCTGCAGTAGTAAAAATTGAAACAACGACATTCTTCATTAATGAACTATTTCAGTCTCTCGATTTAATAGCAAACGTGCGAAACTTCATTAGACGTACGGTTCGATTGGTTTTATAAAATTTTCAAGAGAATCCTTTTAGAGCCTGATTGTTTACACGTACCGTATAACATAGGAATGCTCTGAAATGAATCTTCAAAGTCAAAGGGGAAGTCAATAGCGCGAGAAAACAATTCCAAACTGTGATTGGCTGCAGAAGAAAGGAAGAGCACTGTACGGTTGAAGTATTTTTAAAAGAACAAATTGGGCGCTCACTTGCTGACTGCTTTAGTGATCATCTTTTATTCGCGTGACGTTCTCAATTGCAGTTTTCTACCTTGTTAACTAATTCTCTTTTCTACATTCTCGATGTCCGTGTAATTAAAAGAAAATTTGGTAGTTTCTTTTATAATTTTTTCTCTGTATCAATTCTTTTTTAAAATAGAGAGTGAATAAATTCTAATCATTATAAAATATTTTAAAATACGTCTTTGTACTTATTAAAACTAATTTTATTATATTTTAATTTTTGAACTTCTGATATTATAAAAATGTCAGGAACCTTCAAATATAAACTAATTAATGTTAATGAGGAACGATGATAAGTTATAAATTTTACTATAATGTTTTGTTGCTTCAAAATGTTCGGAGTAGTTAGATGGCACAACGGCGTTTACCACATTTATTACGGAAGACTGCCTTTTCCAGTCAGTATCTTGCGACAATAAAAAGTACTATATATACCTACATCACTAAAATTTTACTTGATATAGCTTTATTATATCAAAATAAGCCTTTTACAGTACCTAAACGTCATTTTTTACTTTACATTTAGAAACGCAGAAAATTGCTGCTTACTTTTATTTCTATAACGTAGCCTACCGTAATTTATTTTCCTATCAAAAAAAGATACACACTCCAAAATGGTTTCGCACGACTCCGCATTAAAATAATCTTTATGAAATTTTATGCTTTAAAGCATATTCAGAAACGTAAAAAAATCATTTTTACAAAAGAACGTTTGCTTTATTTTTTAATGCACAACTAATATTTTTTCCTTTCTTTGATAAATACAATAAAAAATAATTTCTACTCACTTTAAATGTATGAATTGGGATTATTAGTTTTCTAAAATGTGCAATACAAAAGATATTTTTTTTTTTCATGAAATTCCCTCTACTAATTTTTATTACTGAAAATTTTGTTTACCAACAGAAATTTCAACTATCTTATTAAGCATTTTTGCGCAAAAATTCACTCCTATTTCATTTACAGTTACTGCGACAAACGCTTAAATGGAAATTCTCGTGTTACGCAGTAGCTGGCAGGTAGATTTTGCGAATATGAGTGAACTTTAGCGTAAACTTTGTTAATCCATCCTGCAATATTCGCCATTTAATATCATGCAGACAAAATATCTTATGGTACAGAAATAAATGTTGAATTTTAAAGAAGTGAATTTTTGAAACAAAGTGTGAGAAAATCGATGTCTCACGCCTGTTGTGCGCGTGCGAAATGACACATTCTCAAACTAGTGCGCGAAGTTCACGCATGCGTGAGATCACTGTATACAGCACTAATAACTGCAAGAATCTCTTGAAAGAATCGTATAAAAGTTATTTTTTTCTACACACGAAACCTTAACAAACAATTGCTAATCCATTTTAAAAAAAATCAAGCATCTCGTAGCAATAAACCAAAGCGTAAGAAGTCTTTTCAATACACCCGTCTTACTTCACTTTCGTCAACTCCTCTCGTCCCTTAACCTCCGCCCCCATCCTTTTCATTTCATTGCATTCAATTACGTTTAAGTACGCACCAGCCTGAGAGCCGGCCATTTCATTTTGGCGAGTTTTATGGGCTCGCGCGCGCGCGCCAGTAGCCGAAAAACGAAAACCGGGTGCGAAAAAAAGTGACTACAGGAAAGAAACCATAGACCTGCAACCAGCTCTTTTTTTTCCTCTTTCCCATCCTCTCTCACGCTCGCGCGCTTTGCCCTGCGCAAGTGTCGAGGCGAGGAGGCCCGCAAGGATCTTGGGGGAGGCAAATGAAAGGCAGCAGCGCGACGGAATTACGAGGCTCCCAGAGTAGCGGCTCTCCTGTTGAGAATTTTACGAGCTTTAATCCGGCGAATTAATCCGAACGAGTCGTGCGAGGTGCTAAAACGCCGCGCGAGTACGGCAGCTTCGAGATTGGAGAAAGATGCCGGATATGAAGTGCACTCGTAAAAGTATTGCGCGAGAATCGACTTTAATGAAAAAATGAAGGTGGGAGGAAACGCCGGGCGATGTTTTTGATGAATTACGCGCGTCAATGCTTTTGTTAGATTATATAGTCGATTGAGGATGATGTTGTGAGTCTTTTTCTCCTTTTCTTCGATTTTAGTCTTTATTCGATGCTTGAACATTTGTTATATTTAGACGTATTTATTGTCGTACAATTTGCATTACAAACCATATTAATATAAAATAAACTATTCTATAAATTTTAAGTATTTATTTCTTTTAATATTATTATTAATTTTATGTTAATTTAGAACAATGATAAAAAAGAAGTTAATCTTGCAATCTAACTTTCATACAAATCATTCTCGATCCGAAAATCAACATAATATTAATCAAATGTACAAAACTCGTATAAGTATAAGCAACAGCCTATTTGAAGACATTATTAACTTTGAAAGTAAATACGAACTTATACATTATTTCATAATAAGCACTGCTCTACCTACATAAATTCATGCAAAATAGTTCTTCACGAATACGTATTAAAACTTATATAACTGCTTAAAATTAAACACTAAATTGCTCATTTGAAATAAAGCAAAGGCATTTCTCGAGTAGCTGGCAATTACAATCAAAACCTTATACAATCTCAGAATTGTTCATCCGATATAGACGTCCCGTTAGAGGTCGCATGAGAAAGCGTTCAAAAAGGCCTTACATAAGATAATGAAACAAGGGCTGTGATGCTAAAGCGGAAATTAAATGATGATCTCATAAAGGTTTGATTGTTTCCGTAATGTGGTATTGTTACAAGAGTTTTCCTTTCAAAATTAACAAATACGTATTCAATGAAAGAGAAGCCAAAATAATGTATGAGCTTCTTGAAATTTTTAGTAAGTATGTTGATAAAATTGAAATGTAGAATGCATTCCAAGAACTTTAACTCTAAAATATAAAGCAATATATATAATTCAATCGAAGATCGCATCAAACTTTTCTGAGATTTCCATGAAATTCAATTAATGTTTGACCTACATCACTAGCTAGGTATATCAGAAGTTTATTAACAAATCAAAAAATATGGATTCATACAGTCAGTTCTATTTATCAAACTCGTGATCATATTTCCAAAGTTTTCACAGATATTCAAAACTAAAACTTCATGACTATGCAAACCGATATGCTTTCTTTATATTGAAATCTTAAAAAATATCACAAAATATTGATTACTGAAAAGACAACATAAATAAAAAAATGCTACATCTATCACTACATTCCCAACGACACCTTGAACTACTCTAAACCAAAAATAAAATCTCCACCCTCGGGGTATAAAATTCACGCACCTCGCTGGGCATTACCGCATCGATTTCCACTCTCCTCCCCTCAAACCTTCACCCATCCCCTATAAAAATCAGGAAAGAACCCAAGCAAAAATACAAGTAAACATACCAGTTGCATATAAACCCACACCACCACCACAGATATGCGCGCACTCAGCGATTTTCAAAAATCTCAACTGACTCTCACCTCTCACGCTAACCGTACAGGTTTATTTTCTCCCAGCGCTCGAGTCTATCGGCAGAAGAAAACAAACGCGTGCCGGCTAAAATATTAACTGCCACCGCCACACTATCCCCCGCGCTGAGAAAAAGAGCGATAAAAGAAAAAGACGAGGAAGAAGAAGAAGACACGAGGGAAATAGCGTGTCGAGCTCTCGTATATACAGTTCAAAACGAGCGGTGGCGACGAAAATAAAGCGACAATAAACTTCAGCCGCGGATCAGCCGCTCGCTCCGAGTTTTATCTTTGAGGTGCTCCGGGCCACTTAGCCTCGGTCTTTTTTTCCCCCTTTGCGCTTGATCTGTAATCGACGCGACTTTTCGCGCTTCCTCCGTGAGTCGTCTTTTTTGGGATATGTCTCTCCTTTTTTCTGGAGCGGAAATCGCGCGCGGGTTTAATGTTATGCAAGTGCAGCCGAGTGTTTACGAGCCGGTGTTGCGTCGTTTACGCTTCGTGCGATTTACTCGGCTATGGGTATATAGACATAATTCACTTGATATTTAGAGGAGTTCAAAGAGAGATAGCGCGGTTTACACTGCGAGCTGAGGTATTTTGATAGTGACGTAGTAAGATTCAATTTCCGCTTGATGTGACTTATGATCTGTGCTTAATTTTATTGTGGTTGCTGTTGGAGCAACGCAGAAAGGAAATTGCGTTCATATAAAGTGACTTTAATGTTTACTGTTCAATGGTACTTTAATAGTTTAAGTTTAGTGCGCATTAGATGTGAAAACTACTGAAAGAAATTAAATGATCAAGCGTGTTTTATTATTGATATTGTTTGTTTACCTGCTATTAACTTCTGAACTCTAAATTATTTTGTATTGGTTCAATTCCTTTTAAAGTTACTCTTACTACCACTGGACTAAAGATTAACATACTTTAACTTTATTATAAAAATTCACATAAAAACAGTTTACTACAAATTTTCTGTGTATTCTATAATGTTGAAACAGAATCGCAAATATGAGAAAAATTACTATGTTTTTGTACTAAATATTAAAAGAACTGTAGCAAAGTTTACTCTAAATCTAGCAAAATATGATATACAATACAGCAATTTTTCTCTTACTTGGGTTAATATACAAAAACAATTTTTAACAAACCCTTTTCACCTTACTTCAATATACAGTATACCCAACTATTACCCACTGAAATTCTTTGAACCAGACGCTACTTCGTAAAGCAGCAACACCTTATCATCACCCAGCCAGTATCTCCTTTCACCGAGCCTTTCTTCAAACTAATCATCGCACCCGATGGAAAGCAATGAAACTCTCACGATAATTAACAGTCACCCCGATCTGTAATCCCTCGTCTGGTGCAAATAAGTTTACACCGCAGCTTCGCTGCACTCGGAGCACTTACACGAAAAGACAGATAACAGCCGGTAATAGTATGTGACAGACGTAACCATCTTACGAGCCCATCCTTAGACGAGGCGACACATTCGAAGAGCTCGAACAGGTAAAGTACAGGGTGGATTCTAGAGACAAAGTCGTAAGCCTTGACGATGTGGAGAAAACGAGCCGGCTGCGGCGCCAAAGGGTCTGTCTTTTCGTAATTAAATTTTCAACGCCGCAAGCGCACCCGTTAAAGCTTCTATAGCCTGATACATTTATAGGTTTAACCGCAGGGTGATGTTGGGTATATTGTTATAGGGATACCGGATGGTATTTTAGTGAGTGTGATTATTGAAAATTTGAAATTTTGAGGTAAGTGTAGCGTGACCGTTAAATTATATCTATAAAATTTGTATTTTACTTAAATAGTACTTTTATATTAAAAAGTTGAATTAGTTTAAAGATATGAAAATTTGGAGCATGACTTACTTTGATTTAACTAATTTATTTTAAAAATTACCTGATTTAGATATAATATGCTTATCAGTAGTTATAAATAAAACTGGTAAGGCAAATTATGTAAACCTATTAAACTTTTCTGCAAAACAATCTTCTAAAAAAATTGTTAAAATACTTGAACAAATTTACTTTCTGTATCTGGTAATTTCACTTGTGGTTTCAAACTTTTTTACACTGACCAGTAAAAGCATACAACCCAAAAACATAGTTTACTAGTAAGCAGTGCTTTTCTCTTGCAGGGATCACTGTGGCAAAAACAGCTCTGAGCGGTAATTACTAGGTAGTGGTTTTTTATTTTATCTCGGCGAGTGTAATTTCAAAGGACCTTCATGAGAGAAAATACAGATTGCGAACTTTAAATTTGGAGTAATATAAATTTGTGTTTCCAACTGGTCATTTGCTCACCAGATCAATTGAAGTTTCGCGTACCAAAAAGAACAGCAGGTAAAGAAACGTAAGTATAAAATTGATTTAAAATTACATAATATAATTTAACAAATTTTAAAATTTATTTAAGATTTTCACAGTAATAACTATTCTTAACTAATTGTATTATTTCACGAAAGTTTTAATTACAAAATATATGGTTTTAATTTTTAAAATAAAAACAATTTTTGGAATCGTCTAAAGTTTTCTCCTTGATATAAATATCCTTATTTATTCAAAATAGTGTTACATTATCAATAAAACTTGTGATAGTAAATAGATGAAGATGAATTTTAAATAAAAAGCTCAATGAAGTACTTAAGGAAACTTTAGATTTTACAGTTAGAAATCATTAATTCTTCGTTCTGAACTTTTATTTTATGCTCAAAGAATATAAATCAATTCTAACTAAGCTTTTAAATGGATAACAATCTTGAGCTTTTAAAACATTTAAATAAAGTCACTGAAATCAGTAAATTACTAAAAGAGCTTTTACATAATAACTATTTAAATAAATTGCAAAGAATATTTTGACGAATTTGATGTGCTTGTCAATAAAATATTGTTATTTTACTTTTTTATAATAAAAAATAGCCAACAACTACAGTTATATTTTTATAAAATATCAGCCACAGCAATAAAAAGAATTTTTTATTCTTCTCTAAAACTAATGGAATTTCTATGAATTTGATTCAATACATTTTTTTATTCAATTTATACTATAAAAATATTACATTATATCACGTAGTATTGTTTTTTTTTTATATTTTATTAGAACCAATTTTTCAGTTTTACTGATGATTTTGATATGAAAAAAAAAATGACTATCATCATGTGGCAACTCACAAGCAGAAAAATTCAATTAAGTTTATCACGCGTTTTTAGCAGCTGCTTTGAAGATGACATTTGCTTTAATAGAAAGTAATTTTAGATCAGACCGTAATGCGGGTCCTAATAAGGATCAGCTGATTTCAATAGAAAATTGAAAATGAATCCACAATATAGATTTGATATTAGATCCCGGATACGCTAATATGAATATGTCTTTGTACTCAATAAATAATTTTTAATGTTTTTACTTCATACGAACATATGTATAATCCTATACAAAACAAAAAATTTTTATTCCTATTTTCTAAATAAATCGTATGTACTTCTTATTGTTTGACATTATCTGAAAGTAAAATCTTCTTTTTGTAATTTATCAATGATTAGAAAATTTTGGCTCTCGTTCAAATCATGATTGAGTAACAAAAGCTTTTAGCATTACTTAAAAACTTTAGACGAATTCATTTTACTTTGTCTTTAAAAAAATACTTCTAATTGTTTTAAATGAGTTTTGTAGCTAAACAAATTAATGAAATTTGCTAATGGAATACATTAAACTAGGGCAAATAAACTCATGGTGTCTTTGACAGGTAAGTTTCGACGTAGTAGTTGGTTTGATAATTACATCAAAGTTACAAAAATTGAATTAAGACTTAAGGAAAATTAGTATTTAGATCGTCTTGTTAATAATCATGAGTTTATAAATTATCAAAATTTTAAACAATGGGCAGAGATTACTATACATTTTAAAAATTATAATAATATTAACATTTCTAATTATTGATAAGAAATATTTGTGCAGTTTTACGAATGATTTCATTTATAATTTTTACATTATGTTTCTGACTAGTTTTAGATAATAACATATAGAACCTCAAATAATTAAAAAAATTTAGCTTAGCATCTTATTTTGGATATCTCAATGAATTTTCATGATAAAGTTTCAAGGCCGCAGCAGTCTTAAATCAATTCTAACAGTTTTATTTACTTCTCTATACATAAATCTTGTAGGATGCTTAGTTTATCATCTATAAGAAAATGAATGTACATTCGCAGTTAAAATGCTTTCTATTAGTCATCAAGTATAGAATAGAAACGAAAAATATACTTTTTTGTTTTTAATTGAATTATTTAATCTGAATTAAAACTTACTTTTCTGTATATCTGTTTTCATAATAGTGTTTCTTATAAGTAGGTAATAAGAATTTACTTTTTCTTAACCTCCATAATTTATATCTGTTTTTAGTTTCAAACAAAAGTATAAAATAATAACTGTGACAAATTAAATTTCTCAAGACACTATAACAAATTTATTTATAAAATTTCTTCACGATTATAAAATTTTTTAAAGATAAAAACTTTTTTAACCAAATTAAAAATATGCTCTACCCGGCCTAGTCATTGTGAAATGAAACGACCATTTTTAAACACCTTATACATTCTAACAAAAGCACATTCACAAAGCTTACACTACTCGTGAATGCTTTTGAATTAAATCTAGAGAATATGATGAATTAGGAGATATTCTTTACATATTCAAAAATCTCATAGACAATCATTTTCTTTTTTGTAAAAAGACCAAAAATTATATTTATTAACAACAATGAAGGTATAGAAAGTGTTGAAATAATTTTCTTGAAAATTTTTTTAAAATTCATATATTAATTTGATGCGTATCTCATTCTTAATACAACTGCATGTTCATTGTTTTATTATTATTTATTTTATAAATATTCAACATAAAATTAAAGTACCCATTCCATCAAACAATTTCCATCGATATACCAGACGATCGACATATGAAAAATACTTACCGCGTATTATTTCTCAACGTGCAAAAAATTCAGCGATTTCTCAAATTCTTCTCATTCATCTCGAACGGCACGTCGAGCTCCCTCTCTCTCTCTCCCTTTTACTAAATATTCTCCGCTATTGGCGCGGGAATTTGAAATTGGCAGCCGCCGAGATCGGTCAAACTCCAGCGCGAAATTTTTCACTCACGCGCACTCATAAGAAACACGACAGACACCTCTCCGCACGTCCCTCGCCCCGGCTATTCAAATTCCACTCTCCCCACAGTCCTCGCCCCCCGATACCGAAATTACATTCCGCCGATCGCGCGCACTGGCATGCCGAAACAAAAAAAATCCTCCAATTTCACCTCTAAAAAAAAATCTCCAACCCCACCGCTCAACAACCTCCCACGGGAATATCAAAACGATATTGCCGCGATATTCCAAAAAGAAACACTATAGACCCCAACACCAGCGGAAAAATCCCGCGCGTCAGAGAGCGCAGGGCTCGAGGAGCGAGAAGCACCGTATGCGTACTTGCCGGGGACGCGCGCGAGTCGCGACTGAGGCTCTTCTCCGAGCGCGCGTCTTTTCCGGCTTGGAGCGCGCGAGGAGGTGCGAGCCGGCGCGCGCGCGCACCACGGGGTTGAGCGGCTGTATATGCGCCGCCGCTGGGCTGTCTGTGCGGGCAAGTGTAGGCGCGATCTTGATTGGCGGAGGCTGGACGCACTCGGGGAGAATTAGTATGGCGGGCTGCTCTCTGCGAAGGTGCGAGAGGTGATTTCGCGGGATTCAGTTAACGAGGTAATGACGTGATGAGGGGGGGGGGGGTTGATGAGGAGGAGGGGGTGTTGGATTCTTGAGAGGATGTCTGTATTTATTGATCGATTCTATAATTGGAGCGTATGGAAAGTTGAGTTTGAGGGCGATTGGTTATTATGCTATGCTTTGGAGTGCGAGTGTTTAATACTTGGTGAGAGGCTTCGAGTGCACTTTAGGTATAAAGTTAAGTGTGCGTGCGTACTGAGTTTGTGAATTTAAGGGGATGTACCCAATTTAGCATGTATAGTAATCAGTTTGGTGTAGTGATGAGATCTTGGTTTTGAGAACAGGGTTAGGTTAGGTAAAAATTTAAGCGTTAAATGGACATCTAACAAGCTTCATATATAGGAAAAATAAGTTTTTTGTTGCTGCTTCTAACTTTTGTATGTGATTTTTAATATCTATTCTTTTGGACGTTACATATTTAAAAAATATTAAAAAACTATGAATTTCAGCTATGCCAAATTGGGAATTTGCTTTTATTGCAAATATATGTAAATTAATCTAAAATACAAGTTGGTGAAAATTATTTACATTCATTAAGTTTATTAAGTGATACTTTTTGCACTTTCCAAAAGTAATTTAACAAACTAATTTAAATTATTTTTGGGATAATATGTCAAAATTCTTCGAAATTCATTCATACTCACATAAATATGTCGATTTGAGCATTCTTCAACTGCTTGTTAGTACTGAACGTAAATGGAAAGTAACAGAAAGTTTCAATTACATTGAAAAATCAATTGAAATCACTTTTTTGAATTATTTTTTGAAAGCATAAATATGAAGTGTTTCATTGAAAGGAAATACCAAATAAAAATAAATGTTGAATTTTCAAATCAATTCTGCAGCTTTCAGATCAAGTAGCATTTTTTCTAAAAATTGGATTCATTAAAAAATAAAAGTTCACGGAAAGCAAATTATCAAATAAAATGTTTACTCTATTATAACCATCCAAAACGCCATTTATAATTTACCTCCACCCACACACGAAACAAAACTCAATTATCGCATTTAAATCTCCAAGCTAAATCCTCGCAAACATTGTCCCATGAAAAATGAATCCCCGCAACAAAAGCTCCTTCCCAGTAAAAGAAGACATTCTTCATCCTCCGTCGCGAGCTCCAAAACCCGCAACCAGCCCAAAAAAAAAAAAAGCAAAGTGTCCCCACCCAAGTCCTTCACGCTTAAACTCGACTCTCCTTTCCAGTCTACGAAGCAGCGGGCTATATAACGCGGCAGCGAGCTCACGTACGCGAATTAGAGCCTCGCGGCGTAATAGCCCGTGTGGCGAGGGCAGCCTCGCGCCTTAAGTACATCGGTCGCATGTACACGCGGAACCCGCGGAATTATTACGAGCCGCACGCTTCTCTTTAATGTGGCCGACGCACTCTCTCGAGGGGGGGCTACCTGCGGAGCATGCGAAAGTAGCCGCCCGCGCGCTCTCGGCTGCATCAGCGCGCTGCCTTAACGAGCGCCGCGTGGGCGGGAGATGACCGCTATGGACGCGCCTCTGCTGTGAGGTTCGAGGGTGAGCCCGAATTATTTTCGATCGAGGAGG
>JAPYZA010005100.1:0-18726 GCA_030522685.1 Eupelmus azureus
TAAATCAATTATATATAAATAAATCAATTGTATCATACCGGTCAAAGATATAAAGGTACACGTGCGCGTTTGCTGGTAACAAAACACGAATAAGCTTACGTTCCCGCGCAGAAGCAGAGAATGAAATACCAACGCTTACTCACTATCTTATCGACGTTGAATTTCCTAATTGATTTTTTGACAAAAATTAATTTAATTTTGTATTCAAAGTTGAATTTTTGTCCATTCATGGTTTTAATAAATACGCATTATAACGATTTATTTGATTTGACGAAAATATTTGATAAATAAAGTAAACATGTATACAACAAATATCTGTATTACTTCTTAAAAATTATTTCTACATACAATACAGTAAATAAATAAATTATCTTCTTATACATAATTCAGTTAATATTTATACTTAATACTTAATGTTGTCTTATGTAATTAATCTTTTCTAATTGCACCAGGGGCTTCAATTGCTCTATAGCTTCTACGCTATCTGGAAGTTTTCCTTGGCTCATTTTGAAGATTTTGGATACAGTTACCTTCATTCTGCCCTTGCGAAACATGTATCCTCTAATAATGTACTCAAAATCTAGTCTGCAACCCAATTCTGTGAGAAAATCAACAACAGTATTGCTTGTAGCAATGTCTAAGCTACTACGAACAACTGTTGGTTGAGATTTGTCTCCTAATTCCGGTTGGCCAATGTACCTAAGTTGCCAAGGCATATCTTGATAATCTAAAGCTCGTCTTACTCTCAATAATAGAGGCAATTCTGGTGGTGGACCTCGTCTGATGCTAAAACACATTTCATGATCATGGAATTGCTCAGGGCCAGTATCAACATTGTCACAGAGTCCTCGTAACCTATGGAGTAACACCTCGACTGCACTATCAAGAACTGAGCCCTGTAAAAAATATTCTTGATTCGGAATAATTTTGGATTTTAGGGCAGCACTTAGGCTGTCCATTGCAGTTCCTATTGGAGCAGTCATGATTCCTAGAAAAGTATTGATAAAATATTTATAAGGTTCAAGATACACTTAAATTTCTTTAGAGGTTATGTACATACCGGCTTTATTTACTGAATTTACTTAATGTATTTACAGTATTTCTTATATTATTTAATCAAACAAAGATCCATCGACCTTTACCTGCTCACTATATATATTAATATTTTAATTTCAGTATTTTTTACGTGTTTGTCTTTTCGATTCTCTACTGAATAATATTATTTTTTTCATATAAGTAGAAAGGCTAGGTATGTTATGAAAGAGAAAGACAGAAAATGTAGTATAGGGAAAAAGCTAGTAATTTTATCGTATATTCCTCTAGGGATCCTTTTCATTTCAAATAAGGCAGCAAATTCAAACATCTTAATAAGTATGTTCTCGGTATATTTATAATTGAAATTATTATATTATTTTTAAATTCTTTTATTTATTTATCTTCATAAAAACACTTAAAAGAAGTAGATATTATAAAATAGTACTATAATAGAAGCATAATTTATCAATAAAAAATAAAAATAAATTTATTATCGAATGTGTATTTAACAACATTTTTTAATATTTAATTATAACTTACAAAACTTAATAGTAATACTCAAATACACTGTAAATAAATACTGTAACAATAATCTAATATCATGTTCTTTAAAAAAAAACAGAAAATATAAAATATATCACTCTCTTGCGAGTTGTATTTCCGTTCCTTACTTGCACTTCAACTGTTCGGACCGAAGTGTACTTCAATCACCCGACGTAAAGTGTTAGATGGACAGTAGTAGCACAGTCCGCAATCACCGTAGTTTTAGTGCTCGTTTACTTTTTAGAATCGCACTTTTATTATCCGTCTATCGCCTTAGAGTTCAGCTTTCTTCTAGCAGCACAATTATCTACTTTGTTTGTCTTGTTGAGAATAGAATTGAAAAAACCTGGTTTTCAGTTTAAATATTTTCTTTGGTATAGTTTTGTTAATTAACTGTTATTTAGCATAAAGTTCTACAGATTCGTATATATAAAAGGAATATAAAATGCAATTCAGAGTTATGTAAAATCTTTTATAAAAATTCATGTAATTTTTAACTTATTATACTGCTACACTGCTAATAGACTTAATTATTAATTATTAAAAATTTAAAACTAAAATCTATATTTAGGAGCTTTATCTCTTGCATAATTGAAAATTTTAAATTGTACATACGCACGCAAATTAAATTAATAATAGCAAATAATATAATAAATTAAAAGTTATGCAGGAATATTTTCAGCGAAATAAAACACTCAGATGTTGTTATCGTCATAGTTATTATTATTTTTATTAACAATGAACTTTGTACACGATTCGTTAATTGGCCGCGGTCGGCACAAACGAGAGTATAAAAAAGAAAACAAATGTACAAACGTAATAACAAAAAACGTTAATAGATTCCTACGTATACGTAACATTCAGTTATGGCATGGTGGCTGGCATTGCGCTCGTGTCGCTTTGCGAGCGCGCATAGGATGTACATACAATGAGGGCATGTGTTTGTCGCGTATTTATACATCTTTATGCAGCAGGTTCTCTTCTCTAATAGCTGGTGTGGCGATTTATACAATGTATACATCTGAATTCAGCGTGAATAAAGTTTGGGATTGCGATTGAAATTTAGCGATGCATGATTCTTCCTTAGACAATAAGTTTTTTTTCTCGATTTTGGCGAATTATATTTATCGGCCATTCGTGGTGAAATAATGAAAGGGACCATTGGTTTAGATTTTGATATGCCTTTGAATCACAAAATATCATAAAGAAATATGTGGTAACAAACTTAAGCTAACAGTCATCCTGAATTAGTATTTGTATATTGTAAAAAGATCCAAATGTACTTAAAATAATATCTAATAAGCGCACTCGAAAATTATATCTAAGTATGTACAAGTAAAAGTAAATAGAAAAATAAAATTTAAGATAAAATATAAGTGTTAAGTTTCAATTATTCCCAAGTAATTAAAACTTAAAAAACGAATATTACATATGTCAATAAATATTTTTAAGTACTTAACTTTATACAAAATTTTCCCTAATTAATCTAAATATAAAGAAATGATTTAGCTTAAAAAAATACAATACAAAAATAATTATCAAAATATAGTATAATTAGGTATGATTAGATTTGTTAAATAAAAAAATTTGTCGAAATCAAAATAATATTATCAAAAATTCTATAAAATTAAAGATGACTGTTACTTTAAGCGTTAGTTAATTATATCGTATCAATATATAAGTATTGCAATTGACATTTTTCTCATTACA
The DNA here is from genome assembly GCA_030522685.1 of Eupelmus azureus. Classification (NCBI taxonomy): domain Eukaryota; kingdom Metazoa; phylum Arthropoda; class Insecta; order Hymenoptera; family Eupelmidae; genus Eupelmus; species Eupelmus azureus. The sequence goes on from JAPYZA010005100.1 coordinate 3,289, forward strand.
AGTAAATCTAGTATCAATTTTTAAAGCAGTATATTCTAACAAATTTGATTATAAACGCAAAAATGGCGCAGAAAAGATTCTTGTAAATCCATAAAAATCGCAACGCCACAAAAATGGGTCTGATATGAATTAGTTATTTAAAATTTCTTTTGTATTAATCCTACAATATGATTCACGCTCGTGTGTTCGATTATCTTACTGTTGTAGCTGCGTTTACATTACGTAATTTCTCGTCATTTTCATTACAGCAAGTTTACACCTAGAGCAGTAAGAAAATATTTTTCATGACGACTAGTTAAAGATAATTGCAAATTTTGGGTCACATTGAAAAAACAACTTGTCAGTCTGTTGTTTGTTTTCTGAGCGCGTTTCGATATCTCACAACTTACATCGTATTGCAAATGAGCTCTTACATACATTTATTGCGCAATTATAGCTTCTTTTTCGGTATTAAATTTTCATAGAAAAACCAAACTTATGAGCTGCCAAAGAAGTTTGTTAGTAGACAAAATATTAGATAAATAAATATTTAAAGGTATTTACAGTTTGATTGTAAAGCAAGATTATAAAATTGGTAAACGCTTTTGAAAGGCAGCATTTTTAGTATTGTACATAATATTATATTAATATTTTTTAATGTAGCGAAAGTATAGAAACATAAAGAACTCTTACATTTAAGATTAAATTATATATAAATATAAAGAACTACAAATTCTTAAAGGAAAAAGTATAAAAAGTAAATAAAATAAAAAAGTAACTTCTTTGACTTCTCAAATACAATCGAATATTGCATTTTCTGTCCTATTCAACATATTACTGCCAATACACTAACGTCTTTACAGAAATATACAAATGAATGCTTCTTATACTGATGCATTTTGTCATAATCCGTTTCTCAAACAGTATTGTCAAAATATATAAGTAGACGCCTTTAATCATCTTAAATTTTATAAACTGTACATACAACAATTAATAAATGATGTACATTGTTTTTGAATTATCATATAGCAAAGCAAATCACTCAAACGTCCATTTAGGCATTTTTACTCTACTGAACACTGTAGTTGTAAAATTAATATCTAATTGGTAAATTAAAAATTTAAATTAAATAAATAGGACAATATCTTGTTTTTAATTTTACAACGGTTGTTAAGAGGATGTCGAAGCGGTATAACGTATGCACTAATTTTGTTTATACTAAAACAATTGCTTACTAATTATTATTTCATGAGCTGAGCGCCCCAGCTAACCCATTGGATTCCTTTAAAAACTAATAATTTCAACAAAAATCTGGAAATACTAAACCGCCTAAATTCCAAAATAAATACGTCTTTGCTGTACGGTTCAACACATTTTATAGATTTCTAATAAACTCATTATTTCTAGCATTATTTTATGAGCTGACCGCCCTAGATATTACTAATACAAAGCCAACGAATCCTTTAGATTCATTATACAGTTAATAATCTTAACAAAATCTTGGAAATACAGTATAGATCACACATCGTACCGCTCTGACATCCCGTTAAACCTTAGCTTCTGATAATGATTTAATTAAGACAGACTAACATAATCACTAAATTATTTAGCATTCAAAATTGCTTATAATTGAAAGTTTCTGATCCACACAACTATAGCTATTTTCGGAAGGAGATCGGTTTACAAATACATGCATAAACGTCTCGTACACTAATTTGGTCCAACGACTAAAAGTTGTTTCGAAAGACGTTTCAAATGTCACTCACGACAAATTCATATTAGATAATTTCGAGTTTTCGAAGTTCCTCAATCTCATTTAATTTATTGCCTGAAATTTCATTTCTTCCGCAAAAGTATGATAAACATTGATCCAATAATTATTCAGAAAGAAAATAATTTTGTCATTCTCCGAAAAATAATTTTGACATAACATTGGCAATGGCACTCAAATAATTTACGACGCTATCCTGCGCTCAACAGCAGCATCCATTTCGAGCAACGGACTTTTAAAATAGTGATCGTAGTATAAATCAACTATCGTTCGATGCTCCATCGATCGCGCAAAATAAGTGCTTATTTGTTGACGATTTATCTAACGTATGTATACTGTACAGCTAATTTACAAGCGCTCCGTTATCGGGCAGGATTGAGACGAGGGCGAGAAATGCCTCCTCGATCATCGTGGACTCGCTCTGGTTTCAAGTGTCAAGCGTTTGCTAGGTCATTACGGTATCTGTAAGATCATCCTTCAGCCATTGCGGTATCGTCCTCGAGCCCAAACGCTTCAGCAGCTTCACCAAGGCCGTATTGTGCGACAGGTAGTACCTCTGTAATATAAGCCAAGTGTTTAATTAAGAAATTAAAAATAATTAAAGATTTTATTTGGATTGTTTTTCTTTTTTAAGTTTTACCTGTAAAAATTTATAGGACCGATCTTCCATCGGCGGATACTGACGACCTTTACTTTTACCAAGACACTTAGTGCGATCTTCATTTGTCACTTGGCAGAAGAATCCCTTTTTCGGGTCATACCTCAAGTGCGTCGAGTAATTGAAGGTCGGCATTATTTTAAGAAACCTCTGCAGCTCGTGAAGTGTCTCGACTGGATTTTGACGCAACAGTTCGCCGTCAATTATGTGCAGCTGCTGAGCCGGATAATATGAGAGCCATCTTTCTAGATGCTGTGCGTATTTTCCAGGATTGAGACATCTATAAGAAAATGTAATGTTTTTTTTCTAGTTCATTTTTATAAAAGAATGATTATTTTTTTAAAATATATTCAATAAAAAAGTATAAAATGTAAACCGCTTTACCAAGATTTTCAATTCAGAGATTTGTATATATAGTAGTAGAATTCTCAATTGAATTTAGAATCAGGGAGCAAATTGGAAATTCAATTTAAAATTTGGAACACGGTAGATAATGTAATATTCCAAAAAATCTCATTTCTTACTTTCTAAATTTCAACGCAATCTTTTTCTGAATTTATACAAAATCGATAATTTACCTATTCCTAAGGTCTCTCAGGGTTTTCGGTGCCGTATCCGTGGCCGTTATGACCGAGTGGAAGGAGTAGTTTTTGGCCGTGACGTCGCCGTGGACCTTCGTGTGCTGGTACCAGGAGTAGGCCCGCCTGGCCGGCGACAAAAGTATCGTGATGAGCTTGGCTTTCGGCAGCAGCGCGTGAGCCCGTCGAGGAACAAGTTCGCCGTCGAAGTAAGTCGCGGACTTTTCGAAGAGATAGCGCGAGCTCTCGTTCTTCGCCGCCGGGAAGAAGCTCATGTACCTGAAACGTTGGTAATTGTAACGTTAAAATGGCTAACGAGCTTTTTTACTAGTGAAATGTCTATTTTTTGATTGAAAAATTGTTTTAAAAAATATATATTAAAATAGAATATGCAATGAAATAAATACAATCATATTGAAACAAAATTAAAGGTTTTCAAGATGTACAAGAAAAGTTTATATAAATTACCAATCTAGACCCCTGTAGTAATTTTTTCCATTGAAAAACTGAATTTCCTCGAAGGTGTCCGGACTGGGCAAGTTACTGCTGATCGCAGGATGAAGAGATAAGAACGTGTACAAAGCCGTTGTTCCCGTTTTCTGTGGCCCAATCACCAAAAATCTTGGCAGCTGATCGCACGTTTTGTTTTTCGACCATATTCTCTGATGCCGCTGATCATCACAAGGATTCTAGAAAGCAATATTATTAATTAATTTTCTTGAATAATAAAAATAGAAATTATTTGGCGCTTTGGGTAAAAAGCTGTCATATTGTCACCCTTGGTCTACTTTTTAAATAATTTATTCATTTTTTGACTTTCATGGTGCAAATTTCGATTTCTAATGCTTGTTTAGCGAATGTAAATCAGTGTATTCAGGCTCTAGGGAGCAAAATTTGCAGTCGATATTCTGGATACACTATTTCGCGGATGACTGACGGCACAAGATACCGAAGTTTCAGCCCATCACATATCATATATCAACTAGTAATAATATCAACTAGTTTTTCATTTGTCGGAATTTATAATTTATTGATTTATTGACTAGTTTCAGCTGCGAGTGCTTCTACACTCGATATTACTACTCTTATATTTCGCTTATGCAAGCGCGAGCGTTGGTGCTCTGAGAATATAATAAAACCGACCAATCGATAACCATTGTCAATTATAGAAAGTTTTATAAACGACAGCTATTATTCTTGTTTTCTATTATTTTTTCTCGTACAAGAAGGTCAGTCCAACAATTTAGTAATCTGTAACTATGCAAGTGTAGCCTTTGGTTCCAATAAAAATTATCTTTATCTCTCTGAGTTTTGCCTTTAATTCCTTAAGTTTGCGACAATGAAAAATCTTTATATAAGATTTAAACATATAAAAATAAATAAATAAATAAATAAATAAATAAAAATTTCCAAAGTAATTATAATTATTAATATGCATATCAATTACATTACCGTCAGTCACAAACTTAATTATTAAAACACAGTTCACCCGATTAAACCAAAACTTCCATCATCACCACCGAATCGCATTCCGCCTATAAATACCCAAGAAACAAACAAATTATACATACACCCCAGACAGGATCCATCTCCTCCGGATACAGCTGAAAGTACCTCTCGCCCAGCTGCAGGGGCGGCGCGCTCGACAGCCGCAGATTCGTCCAGCACTGGATGAACTTGATGACCGACTCGAACGTGTAGAGAGCCAGCCGGTCGTTCCCGTAATTCGACATGTGCGTCATGAAAATGTTTATCTGCGCCAAGAGAAAGCCTTTTTTTAACGACGAGCCGTTAAACGATAAAAAAAACTAACGCGCAGCCCATGGCGCGCTCCTGCTGACCTAATTTTTCCGATAACGTATTGTTCCAGGCCCGGCAGCGCGCTGCGTAAATTATCGCGCAAACAATGCTTTATAAATATACACCTATACATATATTGCAAAAATGCGGAATCGACATTTATGCCCGGGCTCACGGCCGTTGTAAGTAAAATATGTTTTTGCTTTAATTGCGCGCGCCGGGGAGCTTGATTTGCGAGCGCGAATAATTTCGCGCTGTAATAGATTACGTCGCGAGAGAGAGAAAAAAAGGCGCGGTAATGTATATTTTTCGCCGTTATTCATTATTCCGGCCTGAAATATGTATCGTTAACGAAAACAAGTTATTGTTTTTTCGCCGCCCTGTAGCTTTTTTTTACACCGCCCGTTAACGAAGCATCGAGAAATACATCGTCCAATAACCGTTAGTCAACGCATTCACGATCGCGCAATTTCCCCCCTCTCTTTTTCACGCTGCCGCTCTAGTTTTCGATTACGCGTCAAAGCTATAATAACGCCGATGAGGATATTATTCGGAAGCTCGAACATGCCGGGCCGCGTCACGAAAAGCAGCGTTAGGGTGGATATATCGACATGGCTTACCGGATTGTAAACGATGGTCTGGAACAGCTCGCCGCCCTGGATCGACTCGTCCAGCTTATCTCGGCCGCCGGGGTACCTCTCGATAAATATTGTATGCGTAAATAGACCGCACGTCTGTCTCGGCAGTACCTAAAACAAACCAGCGCCGTGTGTTAGTTACATAGGTATCCTCATTAATGCGCACAATATGCATTATGGATTTTGCCCGGCTTGCCGGAGCCATTGAAACTTGGCGTCAAACTGGGGCGGTATTGAATAACAATCGAGTTGTGTCGGGGGGCTCTAGTTGCGTATCCATTGCGCGCGAGAGTAAACTGGATTTAACTTTTATATTTTCGAATGGTATCTGTGGGATAGGCTGATGAGCGCGGGTGGCTGTAGTTTGCAGGTGACGGGAGTATGTTTATTTGTGGAGATTTTTTTTTCTATGCTGGGAGTAACGAGGTTGGTGAGCATGGCAGAGTGTAGGTGTCTAAATATTGAAATGACAGGTGTGCACGTTTAGCTTGTTGGGAATGGTAATAAAGTGTGAATGTAAACAAGCAACTTTAGGAAAAATCTGGTTCTATAAATACGAATTTCTGATATTGTAAAGTACGTATTTGTGTTTACGGACGTGGAAAATGGCGCACTAGAAGCTGTGAACGTTAATTGAGTAAAAACTTGTTAGAGCACTGCCAGACTGGCTGCAGTTTGTTATTATTAAAAGTAATTATAATTAATGGCCAAACGAAAATCATTATTTTCATTTACACACCCATTACGTCTTAATTAAAAATGTATAACTTTATACATTATAATATGCACTATAACATTGCGTTCATTAATTAAAAACACTTTTAAAAAATCCATAAATTCTCCAATATCCTCCAGACTCAAACTCCATCCTTACCATGATCCCCCGATGCACGAACCCTCGTCGCAGCCTAGCCGGCCTCAAATGAGGATACTCTTCGGTGCTGGTGACTTTGATGTTCCAAACCTTCTTCCAGGCTTCGTAGAGGCCTTCATGAACGGGATAAACGCCGGAATGATGAGGACTGACGCTGTAACCACTGACGGTCGGTATTCCGTGCTCCTTGGCGAACTGTTTGTTCAGCGCCATATCCAGCTGTAGATGCGTCACGTTCTCGTACAGGTGGGGCTGCTGATGGTTCCACATGTGGGAAAACCACGTAAATCTGCGGAAAGTTGGAGGATAGTTTTATTTTAGGTTTAATTTTTTTGAAGGAGGATTTATCGTGGGGAAAATTGTAGTGGGATTTGTGATTGGAAGCTTGTAGGATTAGAGTTGGTGAGGTGAGAGAAACAGTTTAATAGTTTTTATGGAATTTCAATTTCAGAGTTTTGAAAATTTGTTTTAGCTTGTTTGTTAGAGAATTAAAGTTGTTTAATTGAATTGGAAGAGTTAAAAAAGGTATTAATGAAGAAAAAATTCCCATTTCAATTTGTAGCAAAGACTTTTTTAATTGATGTTTCGAATTTATAAAAATTTTAAATATTCAGTAAAACATCAATAAAATTTTAGAACTGTAGAAAGAATTTTTCTTTTATTTTTCATTTCCATTAAAAATAAAATTTAATTTTTAATAAAAAATAATTTAATTAATAATTAATTTCTTTATTAAACGGTTCAATTAATTGCTAATACATTTGATCATTCATCTGGAATTACCAACAAATATTATTTAAAATTTAAATTACATTAATTAACAAGGGCAAATGCTTCAGTTACTACGCCATTAATTACTAAATATTTACACCTTTCAATTACTCAGTAATCAGCTTTTATGATCTGCTTACAACACACAAACTAACTCCTTTAACCAAAACATTTCCAAAACATACAACAATTTATTGCCAAAAATCCAAAAAAACTTAAAAATCACAACAAACCTGTCGACGTTCTCGAGTATCATGTCGTCCCCCAGATTCTCCTCGGCTGTCCCGTGATGGAAGTACTTCCCTGAAAACCCCAAGTTGAATTTGAACCCCGGCACCAGGGCCTGTATCCTCTGCTGGGTGGCCAGCAACGCCAGCACGTCGTCCTTCTTTAACCTGGTGCCTTTTTCACCTACGAAGATGTCATCCACGTCTACGAGGATCATCCGGTTAAGGCTGAGACTGAGCTGACCGTGTGATAGGTAGGAGAGCGAGTCGAGCAGTAGGAGCTTATGCAGCCAGAATTTTAGCCCACCACCGAACAGCACGCGCTGGATTCCGTCGTAACGGCCGTGATCCTGGAATGAGAATAGTGGAAATGAAGATACGATGGGTAGATTGATATTTTTATTTTTGTTTTTTTTTTTTTTTTTTTTTTTTTTGAATTTGTATAAAATTGATTACTACCCGTAAGGAGAATGAGCAAAAAGTATTATTAAAATCGAGTTAAATAAATGTTAACTTGCTTATCTAGTTAAAAGTATCGAGGAAAAAATAAGAAAACTACAGTTACAAATGCTGCGATAATCTTCTTTTCCTATTAGAGCTTATTTTTACTCCTAGCTTAAGCGAAATAATTGAAGCGTTGTTACTGAGCCGGAGAAAATTAAGCTCAAAAAAAGAAAGAAAGTTGTAACATTTTTAACTGTAATCTTTTTTATTTTCTTGATATTTATTACTTATAATGTACTTTTCTATTAAAACTAACTTTTTATATACTTTTTTGTTTTTTGTAATAATGATTTTAATAAATAAATGGATTGAAAATTTTGACGTTCGATATCTAATACCCCAAAATGAGTAATGTTTTGTTTTCTTTTAAAACACTCATCTTTTTATGTTCTTTAAAATCCACTCATTCACCAGACTAACTAAACAGACACTCAAAAACAATAACTTACAAAACATTTTGTAAACTCCACTAATAGTCAAGTAAAATCCATTGCAATCTGTATGCAATTTCACAAATTTCATTACAACACACACACACAACAAATTACCCACTATTTACAAAATTTTGTCCGAAAAAAGGATTATTAACAGAAACCCAACAAGTTCGTTAACCAACCAATCCGATTCTCATCAACTTCAAAGGAACCAAATCAATATTACAATTAACCCACCAGCGGAAGTTCAATTAATTTTCACGCCACCCCAAAACCAACCGCCCACGCCTCCACCTCCTCCCAAAATTCAAAACCACGCGCGCACGCCGACTCGATCGCGCACTTCGTTAAGGCCGCTCTGCGTTCGTTCAGCCCACCTCTCTCTCTCACGTACAGATGTAGTTCGGCGAATATAGCGCTTGTAATACGGCCGGTGATCCTGCAAATTTCCCGAGAATGATGTAGGGCCGCGATTTCGGTAGACCGCGACGACGAGAAGCGCGTGTATGACTACCTCTGCAGAGCGAGCGAGTATATAGCTGGACTTCTGTGAGCCCGGAGTATTCGCGCTCGCTCGCAGGTAGAGCGACGTTATTGCCTCGTTACGAGAGCTATGGGACACGATGAATATCGGAGAGCCTTGCACTAGATGTCGGAGGATTGCGGACCGCTGAGGGCAGCTTTGGATCTGTATGTTATATAGGTGCTTGATTGGTTATGCGTTTGGAAAAAAGAGGGAGGATGTTGAGTCTTTTGGGGATTGGGATGGTTTGCGAGGTGTGAATGTATTAATGGGATGAGAGTGAATTGTTAATTTTGTCACGGGCTATTGGGCTTTGTCGTGAAACTTTAATTGCACGTGTAGGTCGGGGTAAGTGAATTGATGAACTATTGCATCGGTTCTATTATGGGCAGGCTAATTGCCTATTGTGCTGATATTGTTGTATTTGATCGGGTCAGTAAACAGTTATAACGATGCTCAGCGTTGCATAGTCGATGTATTTGATTCACATCTTATTAGATCCAGGCAAATAGCGCACCCTGAATATATAGGCGGGGCCAGTGAACTGCAGCAATAATTGATTTCATCCGGCTGCTGACCTGGTCGTTTATTGTTAGCGGAGAATCTTGAATAGTAGAGATGTTGCAGTTTTCTTAGTATTCCAAATTCGATAAAATATCAGAATGTACACGGAAGTAGCTTGGACGTTAAACGTTTCAAACTTTCTAATAACATTGTTTATTAACTCTAATACGCCACGCGCTGACAAAATAATTTTTCAAATCTCTGAAGCTATTTCAATGTTTAAAAAATTTTAAAGTGATTTCTACGATAAAAAAGATCACCTATCTTATTTTAAAAACAAAATAAAGAAACAAATTTTTATTGTTGATAAGTTAGACAAGTTATTTCAAGAACAATCTCATTAATATTTGACGTTTTAGTGTTTAAACAGATGCCCGAGATCGGGAGAAACAAGTTGAAATCTAACACGCAACTAATTCATTACGGCACCGAATACCAATATAATCATAGCCGCAGCTGTAAGATATACCGTTCCTCTTGCTGCTACAAATTAGTAAATCCTACAAGTAACTCTAAAAGCTTTGGAACTGGATCAGCACTAGGATTAATCTCAGCATTCCAGATTCAAATCTACAGAATAATTAAAAAACTTCAAAAATAATCAAAGATTTCCAAAGAATGAATCATCATATCAATCACCTTTGAAATCATTATCGCACACTTTACCAACCAACCACCACGCATCTCTACTCCCCACCTTCTCTATAAACAGCTCGCCTCATAAACATCCCCTACAAGATTTCCTCGCCGGATACCCACCTCCCAGCCTTCAACCTAATCATCCATAAAATACACACTCATTATCCCTCTAAGCCACTATCCCCAAAAGGCTCTACCTCCACCCAGCCTCAGCCAAGCCACCGCGACGACGAAATCCGCGCGTAATTATATAATCCACGCGCTTGCGGCTCGATTGGCTCTTGATTTAATTATCCCGCTGCAGCTGCGGAAAATCACGAAACTGTCGCGCAGCTGCTGCTCTCCCTCCCACCCCCCCCCCCTTTCGCCGACATAATGGGCTTATCAGCTCGAGATTATTATTGTTGTTTACTGCTAACAAGCTCGAGCGAAGGCAGGAGGACTGTCAGCGGATGCAATTAACGGGAGCCGGGAGCGCGCGGCCTCGTCCGCGTTTGATGCTGCAGGACGTTTTGCGAGGGCGCAGGTGACAGGTGCGGACGCGCGGTTGAGATCTAGATGAGCAGAGCGGGAGAAAATTTCGTTGGGATAAGGCTGACGAGGATGGGATTGGCAGGGGATGTGGATTTGATGGTGATAGTTGGAGATTGGTGAGGGGATGGGGAGTAATGTGATGAGTATGGGGAGGGTTTGGTTGGTGTTACGAGGGGGAGTTTGTCGATTTTTGATGTAGATGGGGGTTTTTTAGGTAGCGGTCGTTATCAGAAAGTTTTCGATCACGTGGGCTTCTATTAAAAGAAATGCTAAGCTTGGCGAACATTCGAGTTTGTACACTTTTCGTAAAATTGACCTAGAGTAAAAGCTCTTTAAAATTTATACCACTTTGAAATAAAGTGTGTCAAGTGCTGTGTATTCAGCAAGATGAAATTTTCCCGGAAGATTTTTCTTTTGCTGCTAAATTGCTACTTCAAATGCATCGTATTTTTCCAGCCTCGTCTAGAGCATAGTTTTAATTATAAGTATCCGGTAATGAAGGGAATTTATAATTACAATGTACTCTTATTGCAATTACAGACACTTTTCAGGAGTTGAAAATTTTATTTCGGTGTAGAGAATATTTATTGAAAATTTCATATTTATTATAAGATTATTTTTTTAACAAGATTGAAATACTTAAAATTAAAATCATGTTTAAATGTTTTTTAACTACTGAATTAATCAAATGGGATAAAATACATAATGATTTTCGACATTTATCATGAATATATACAAATTCATATTTTATATATCATCACTTGTTCAATACGCAATTCGTCTCAAAATCCCATATCAAACCATGACACATCGAATAAAACGACTTCGAAATACCACAGCGCAAAACGCGATGACACCCTCCACATCAAACCATAATCCCACCTATAACAATTTTTCAGCCACACCCACCACCTAACAACGCCCCCCTCCATCATCGGTTTTTCCCTTCGCTCAACCTCTTTAACTTCCCCTCGCATACCTCCTCGTCTATAGCTTCTATCGTTAGCTCGGATTAGCCGCGTGCAAATCGACAGGCTAGCATAGTCAAGGGAAAAATATAATTGAATCTAACGCTGCGCACGCGAGCATTTTGCGCGGGGGGCGGCAAACGTTTTGGCGCGGATATAACAAATTGACTGCCAGGTGGTTCGAAATTTCTCGAAGGCTCGGCTCGTTTTCGCGGCGTGTCTGCGGAGTTGTCGGACGAAAGAGAGAAAGCGAGAAAGTATGAGAAGGGGTAGGGATTTGGAGCGAGAAGGGAGAACCGTTTGGTAGGAGAGGGGGTGAGGGGGTGGAGGATTTGGCTGTGTGATGCGAATGAATCATTTGCGGAAGGGGCGAGAGGATATGGAATTGTTTGTTTTAATGGTTAGTCAGGTTGCGTTTTATTATTTATGTAGGGAGATGTTATTGTGGCTTGGTGTACACGTGGGCGGAAATCAATATTTATATGTTAAATAAATAAATGTTTACGCGGGTTGTAAACAATTTTTCTACTAATACTTTATTTATGGAAAAAATAAATAAATAAAAATAAATTACTGAAAAACTAAAAAATGAATTAGTTACAGTTTTGTGGTAATTGATTGGAAATGAATTTTATTTTTACGTTTTATTTTTCGATTTTTACGTTATTGCATTAACGATAGCTCCAGAAAAAATCCATATTTTTAACTTTAATTTAAATATTTGCAGAAATGCAACAAGAAATGCAAGATTTTATATATACATAATATTTATATATAAACATGTGGTAATTAGACCTGAAGCACGCAGGCTTTCTAATTAAAATATTTTTGTAAAGGATAAGAAACATGAAATTTAAGACGCAATCTAATCTTCCTTGACTTATGAACAGGTTGTGGAGAATGCGGTCAAGCTCCACGAATTCAAGTAGCAAGTTTTCATGCGTATGTAATAAATGGGCAAACGTCTGACTAAACTCGGCCATTTTCTACTTTATCTAGCGTATACTTTTGATGTAAATCTATGAAACATTATCGTAGTTTTTTAGCTTTTTTCATCAGGTAAGCGACATTATTTTTAGATTGATACTTTTTTGCTTTGACAATGTATTTTTAGTGAGAAGGCTCGCGAGTTTTGAGTCAGCTCGGTTTATCTCAACAATTACCAGGCTAAGACGTGCTTTAAAATAGGTACATTCAATTTGCCACTACAAAATTAGTATAAAAAGTAAAAGGAAGATTTTTCTTGAAATTGAAAAAAAAAAGATTTATAATTATTCTATCGAAGTTTACGCTTCTGTTTTTCTTTTAATTTCTCATAAATGCTTATACTTTCGACTCAACATTTAATACAAACAACTACCGAAAAAAAACCTATATAAATTAACTCAGATAGCGTCGACAGTTTCACAAACTGGAAAAACCGCGCATAACACAGCGCGATTTATAGCAGGTAAACTTCCACCATCAAGCACGCACGTGATCGAGTATCACCTCTGAAAAAAAAACTCCATAAAAAACTAACCCTCGAAAAAACCGTTCCAACCCACACACTCCACAGAAAAGAACCCAGCTCCTACCAGTCTTTCTCTCAGTCAGAGCAGCCGCTCACTTACGATATTGAATTTCGGTTTTATCATATCATCGGATACGTACATATATATACGTAGACAGAGGCGTCCGCGATGTTTGCCAGGAGGGAGAGAAGAAGCTTTATCTCTGCGCGACGTATAAAAGTCGCGTCGACGTCGATGCGCAAAGTTTTGTCCGCGGCTGCTTCTTCCTCGTGTGGCCGTGACACGCGGCGCTTTTGCTCTGGCGCCGCGGGGGAGGCCAGAGAGCGAGCGAGCTTTGACGGCGGAGATGACGGCGGAAAGAGATGAAAATTTTAAAGGAGAAAATATACCGGAGAGAGATGCGCCTGACGCGCGTTTCTTTGTGGCGAGTCCGCTGCGACTGCCGTGGCTTTGTTCGATTATGAAAATTTAATTTTGTTAATGCTTGTTTTGAGTAATGGTGATAATTGATGCTGGACTTGGTGATTTGAGAGTGAAGAGTCGGAAGAATGTATTTCTTGCGCTAATTAGTACGGCGAGGTATTTGCTTTATCGACTTTGCTTAATTAAACAAGATAGAGGGAGTGGAAAATAACGCTTATTTTAGGTTGATGTTGTCGGTCTATTTAGAATTTAATTAGTTGTCAAGGCATTCGTCTATTATTAATTTCAAAATTAATTAACAGCGAGGCTTGTGGAATTTTAAATTAATTGTATCTTACTTTTACGTAATTGACAGAACATTAACGAATTTGATGTTTCTTGTTTGATAGGTAATGCGTTTCGTGTTTATAAATATCTGGGTATATTTATTTTAATTGCATTTAATCCTATTCTTCGTTCATTTAATATTTATAAAATATTAAAAATGTCTCAAATAGTTGATTCGATACGAGAAAGTTATTTGAACTCCGTAAATTTTTACTCAAGCAAAGCGCGGGTGAAAAGCTCAATGAAAGTTAAAATGCTTACTCCACTTGGATACAAACGTCTACAGTAGATTAAAATGATTTTCTCACACTAGTATCGGAAATAGCTATTTTCGACCGTGTATCGAAAAACATTTTTTTAACTCAATGTGAGAAATTACACTTCTCAAACCTCTTTGTAGTGGGGCTTATTGAGCCACATACGTGTTGCCCGAACATACTGGGCCTTTTCTACTGCACGGCAGTTTATTTCACAATAAATACAGCGACATAATATCGTCGCCTCTTACGAAGTCTAACACGTTTACATGCTAAAATATACAGAAACGTGATAGTCTTCGTAAGAAGTATCAATTTGTATCATTAATTTTAAAAAACAGTTAATATTTTAAACAAAAAATTGTCTAAACAATAATAATTATATACGTATTTTAACGAAAATTCTAAGTTTATTGTTCTTCATATTTTAAAAAAAGAAGTTCACGTTTTTTGAAAACACCTACTATCTTGTAAAAAAATCCATACATTTAGAAGAGTAAATAAGAAAGATCAAATGTTTACAGATACACACACCTTGTAAAAAAATCCATACATTTAGAAGAGTAAATAAGAAAGATCAAATGTTTACAGATACACACACCTAAACACACATGTAATTTAAAATAATTATGTTTTGATTATATATACATAGTAAAATTTAAAACAAAAAATGCCTAAAGACATCTCTTAATAAAAAAAAAAAAATGAATAACAGTTTAAACATATTGAAAATATATAAAAAATTCAAAAACAAATTGAACGGAATATCTTTTTGTCTTTCCAGGAAAAAACCAATATTTCAAAAAATATACAATAATATTTGATAAAAAATAATACAATAAACATACAAAAACGTATTAAACAAAAAGAGTATATTCGATTTGAAAAAGTAAATGATGGCATAAAAGGTAAAAATACAGAAACACGATGCTAGAAAGTCTGTCACTACTAGGCATGGAAATATCAGTTCTATCATCTTTCTACAAAATCTCTAAGTATAGCAGTAAAGAAAATTGAATAAAAAGTAACTCATTGTATTCCACATCATTAAATGAAACATCATTATAAAGAAAGAAACTTAGTGAAAGAGTATAAAAGATCAAGTCACTGTGTGTAAGATAGTAACGAAAACGCTTCTTGACTATCACTTATGGACATAAAACGCTATAAAACCATTGCGTGCGAGGTGGCGACGGAAACGTCCGACAATCGTGCAGGAAATAATTGTCGGAAGGAGACGCTGCTGAGCCAGAACGCGCACGGTAGCAATGGATAATCTCCTTGATGATTCTGCACTTTGACAGTGACTAAGTCAGAATAACATGTATCTTTATTAGCCGATAAGTTTTGGGTAAATACACGAATAGATTAATTTAGATTTATGATATATGGAATATTTTTAATTGTGTAATTTAATGAATCCTCTAGTGTTTAAGAAAAATGAAAATAAACTTA
>JAPYZA010005100.1:18775-31176 GCA_030522685.1 Eupelmus azureus
TAGCATAAAATCTGCTTGCAAAAAAACAGGAATAAAATTTTCAAAATCATAATAACACAAGTCAAGATATTGATATTCCGCAAAAGTTAGCGCACCATACCCGAGATGGCGCCAGTCTCCGCTAAAACATGCTAACGCCCTCGCGCTATGAACTCTTCCTCACGGAGCTTCATTACCCCGCAAATCTCCACCTGAAACCACTCCACCGTGTAAAGAAAGAAAAAAAAAAGAATTTTGATTAATATTTAACGCTCTCCCCGGCGCGCATTACCCGAACGCCGCGTTAACAAAACAAGAAAGAAAATAGAAACGAAAAGTAAAGGGCGCCGGCTAGAGACGGGAAAAGAAAGTGCCACCGGCTCAACGTGCTCATTCCTCTCTCGCGCTCTCAGGAATCTTGCAATCGCGAATTCCGGGCCGCCCGGATGTAAATGCTCTCTCTTTCTCCTTCTCCCTCGCGGAGGGGGGCAAAAAACGAGGGTAACGACTCGGCGTGGATTGTTTTGCCCTTCGCCGGCCCATTCTTCTTCCGGGATTCTTAGATTTTTTTGCGCTTGCGCGCGCTTCTGGAGCGGGTATATAGCGGCCGTGCACATGCTTTTCGTCGTCGCGGAACGATTCTTTTTACCGAGAGTTTACTTCGCTCGCTCTTTTTGGGCCGAGAGGGAGGGACTAAAAATTTCATTCGGCACGGGCGATGTATGAGCGTGTCGCGGGGGCTGTAATGGACGTTTTGTCGGAGGGCGGTTGTTTTGCGCGGCTTGGAAAAATGTGCTTGATGAAGAGTTGATTGTTATTTATTTAAAGGGAAATCTGGGGGATTCCAAGTGAGGAGGCAGTGCTTAGATGGACTTGGAATTAATAGGTTGAAGACATCGTATGTAGTCTGACCTGAGCGCGAATCATACTACTTGTTATTATTTTATATTAACTTAATTTGTGATTAGGTGAGTTTCATAAAGGGTAGAAAAATGCAATATAAACTTTAATTAAATTTTCTTCTACATTAAATTAATTCAAGGGAAAAATTGAAATTTTATCGTTTATAAATATACTCTCATAAAACTCTTTATTTTTTATTTCACTTTTAAACATTCCATTCTCCAGAATTCCTTCCGTGCTTTACATTCTTAATTAAAAACCAATAAAATTCAATGCAGCGCAATATTTTCACAATTCGAACAAAGAGACCAAACCGGATCTTTATTTTTCATGGAATCACGCGCTTACTTTTTGTAACAGCCTCTTCTAACTAAAGCCTCGGCGCTGCTCGCTTCTCACCCTCCGGCGCGCGTGATGCAGCCACCTTTTCGGCGACGTCGCATCATTTATCTCGCTTCTCGGAACGCAGAGCCACGCCTGTCTATGTATCCTTCGTCTCGCCTCGCAACGTCAGTACGCCGCGAGCGGATTAAAATTGCTGCTTAATAATTTTTACTTTTCAAGAGGTTCGGGGAGGCTTGGATGGATGAAAGGATTACATGGTTTTGCTCTTGAGAAAATTCGATGAACGAGGGAAAATTTGAGAGATTTACAATTTCTTGTTAATTTAGTTGGGATTACATTAATTAAATCCTGAGCTACTACCTATGAGGTGAATTAAATTTTGTGATTAAATATTATTTTTTCTTTTTCTTTTATAAATTTCGATATTGGATGTAACCGAAATTTATTAATAAATATTTATTTGAATAAAACACTTTTTAAATTCAATGTTCGATTGTTTAAATTAATAAAGTTCTCTTACGCCGCATTTCTTGAGCAAGTTTTCAAGCTTTTGTAGGAGGAAGTCAAAGGAGCGTTAATTAGCTACTGCTTTACCTCGTTTATTTTCTGCCAACCTCAACGATGTTTCGCCAACAAAATAAAAATTAGAAGCAGAAGAAAATTAAGAAACGTCGGAAATAGAAGAAAAAAATATGACTACGGGTAAATGTAGTAGTACCGAAAATACTTATTCGACATTTTTTAATAATACTTATTTTGTACGATTTACTCAAGATTTAAAAGTGCTGTGTAAATCTTTTATATTAAATAGTTAATAAAAAAAAAATAATTCAAAAAATTTTACGAACTTTTCATGTACTATTCACAAATTTTCAACAACTCCATCTATTATTATAATCATCGACCAAACACGAGAAATAGTGAATCCAGCAATGCCTCGAATTCATTTTTCAAGCTTTATTACAATGCGCGCCCGCGAATCCAGCCGTGACCTCCATTGATCACACGCGAAATTCTCGGAGCGGCCGCTCCCGCAAAAAAGCCGCTCACGCACGGACGTAAAAGCGGGATCAAACAAGCCGAATACGAGAAAAGCCAAAAAAAGGAGCACGAAAACGCAGCGCGCGGGGGTAAGAAGAAAAATATAGGTAGAAAAGAACGAGCTAGAAAAATGACCGGCTAACAAACTGCTGGCACGAAGTACGATGAATGCCTCGGCGGAATTACATTCTGCGCTCTCTGCGCGCGCGCGGCTGCGATACACGCGCCGGAAAAAGAGATTGGAAGACACGCGCGAAAAATGGAAAGTCGCGCGGGCGCGACAATGCGCCAGCTCGCCGAGTGGAGGCGGTAACGAGGAAAAAGTCGCGTTCTCGCTCCTTTCTCTCTGTCTTTTTTTTCGAGCATTTAAGGAAACGGCCTCGGTGTGCTTTTTGAAGCGGCTAATGTCGAGGCGCTTAGGAGGCACCGCGACGACGACAATGCGAGCGGTAGTTAGGTTTTTTTTTCTGCCGCGCGTCGCGACGGAAACGCCTTTTGCTTTCCGTTCGTTAGACGTAACGAAGTGTTTTGGCGTTCCGGTGAGAGGGGGAAGTAGGAAGGAGATGGTTGCGCTTAGGATTTGATGTTTGTGTGCGTTTTTTTGGGGAAGGATGTTTTAGATTTACTAGTAAGGTACGTACTGAGGTTTAAAGTCAATCTGTATTATATAATGTTATTGATATTGAAAAGTGTAAAAGATAACTGTTTATAACGTTTTACTAATATACTAATCTTAAAATTTATTTCAACTATTTTCAATAGCAGCTGTTATACGCGTATATAAAGAACTGCATAAATAAGTATAACATTTTCTACTTAATTCAGACTATAATAATAATCAACAAATATTTTTATTACAAATTTTTCTTTTCAAAAATTCAATTACGGTTTTAATTTATCGATATTTTAATCGAAAATATTATGCTGATCAAAAGTAGTAAAATATTAAGTAAAATAAATATGAAAAGATTACATAAATTATTAAAAAAGAAAATTATAAATTAGATTTTCGTAATCAAGAAATCCAATTTGAAAAATGGATATTTCCTAATTAATAAACTTTAATAAATTATTTTGATTCAGTCAAAATAGTTAGTAAAATTAATCTCTAAAATTAATAAAATTATAATACACATATGAATATTAAACAAAAATAAACAAACATTTACATTCTCCAGTTTGTTTATTAATTTAACAGATAAAATTGTTGGTAAACGCTTTAACCAGGCGGCGCTTGCTAAAATTCTTTACCTCGATAAGCGCTTAGAATTAGGTATTAATTGAAGATTACGCCTGTAGAAAGATCAATAATTAAAATGCAATACTGTCGAAAGTCAATTAACGCTTATTTTTGTAATTAGATTTCTGTAGAAAAAAAGGCTTAATTACATAAAGTTACCTGAAAGCGCGGATATCAGAGAGTACATAATAAGCCTTTTTCACCTGTGCGCAAATGCAAAATAATTAAAAATGATTTTATGCGCCCATTATGTCACTAACGAACGTTTAATTCAACTTTTTTCTCGTTCAGCAGAGCAAGAATTCGATAATTTTATCAAGAACGTTTTTCGATCAACTGCATAACCATTTTAATTAACATTGATTGGGAAATTGAATAATTTAATTATTAAAATATCAAAAGATCGTATTTAACGGATTTTAATTAGGATATATTTGCCGTTAATTAAAACGTACACAATTAAAAGTCCCGTCAAATTATTTTGTCAATAGAGAAAGGTTATATATAAGTAAATTTGATTACTTTTACCTTTTAAATAATTCATAATAGATTGATTAACAAGCACTTGAGGGGACTTTTTGTAGAAAACCGGAATTTATAAACTTTAATTGTGATTAAAGAGATTTTATTCTCATATCAGAATAATTTTTGAATTAGAAAATAAATCAAGTAAATATTTTAATCTAACGTATATTTTTTTGTTAATGTTACTTTTCTTCACGGAAAAAATTTATTTTGTTTCTACCGTATGCTCTAATAAACAAATATAAAAATCTTATAATGCAAAAGCATTCTAACTTTTAGTTCTATTTTGAAATCAGGTGACTTTTTAATTTTTGATTTTACTTCATCCTTTCTTTAACTTCTTTTATTAAAGTTTATTTTTGTATTTATAAGATTTTAATTTATATTTTTCAAAAATACATTTTTATTCTTTGAATTTGAATATACCTTTTATCTATTAGAATAGTATTACAAAGAAAACATTATACTGTTTCGTTAGTTTTCGTTTACATAAAAATCTGAATCAGAGATTTGCATTGAAAAAGTATCCTCAAAGGAGCCTAAGCTTTTGCCTGTATAAAAATGTCACAAATTTATTTTTGCTTCAAAACTAATATTTTTTCATCGAACAAACAAACAGAAAGTTCTATTTTTGATAGAAAAGTTAATAATATTTTCCTGCTGCATTTCCCATTGTTTCGACAACGTAAAATACAGATATATCAAAATTACACATTCGCAAATAATTTCAACTTGAAATTCGAAAAATCCCTTACATATTCTCAAAACCAGAATCCCCATATATTTCTCCTCTGCCATCTTTTTCAATATCGCAAACACTTTCATTATAAATCTAAAAGAAAACGCGCGAGATTTATCTCCTCCCCGTTTCCTAAAAGAACGCAATAAAATCCACGACTCCCAACATTATTTATATCCCATCTAAGCGCGCCCCATCCCCAAAGATACACACGACCTGCCCACGCGCGCTCATCATACTTCCACCCGCGACATACATCACGTCCCCCGAAGAAATAAGCCTACGCCAAAAAAATCTACCCAACCTTCCCCACATACCAAGCAGCTCCCCTTCCGCTTCCAAGAATCAAAGATTACAACACCCACCTGCATGACAGTAGCTAGAGGACTCCTGTTGGTGGCGTAGTCGAGGCTGTCCCTGTGGGCCCAGGCGAGCGGCTCGTACGTGCTGTGATTCGCCTGGAAGATGGTCCAGTCGTAGCCGGGCAGCGGGCCCCAGGCCGTCTCGCCGGCCCGGGTTAGCCTCAGGATCGGCGAGGCCGCGTTCAGCTGGGCGTCCTGCGAAGACAGAAGCCGTCCGGTGAATTTACGAGGGCCCGATGCGGAGATGAATGCGCGATGCGACGTTTCGGGCTTATACAGTTCGGCTTTAACGAGGATCTTTTCGGAGACGGGGACGGAGTCGTGTACGTGAGGGAGCTGGGTAAACGAGAGGCTCTGACGGTGCGGAGGCCGCAGATGTTTTGATTTATACGGGTTATTGGGAATTCAATAAATGTTTAAGCTGGAATCGCCGAGCGGCGTGGGCGGAGGACGTTTGGATGAGGGACGATGGTGGTTCTTGGGAGCGCGAGCTGGAAGATGTTGAATAAGGGAGGTGGGTCGATGTGGAGTCGCCGATTTGCGCGGCTGTGGTTATTGTTTGCGAAATAATTTTGTGGAGTGAGGGAGTTTATGAAGGAAGGTCTTTGAAAGTTATCGGGAAAGTCGTTAAAATCTTATTAACTTTGGGGTGTAGAAAAAGCAATGTAAAGAGTAGTAAGATTTTAATGTTTAATAAAGAACGATTGTTCGAGCAAATTAGCTTTTCGTTGTGCTAGAGTACTAAGAAAATCGGCAATTAAAGTTGAAAAAAATGTAATGGAGCGATACGCGTAGGTTAAGTCGTAAAAGTCAAACTGTTTGAAATGAGTATGCATTAAGTAGTAAAAGTCAAATGGGCAATTAAGTAAGTAGTAAAGGTCAATTAATGGTTCTCGATATTGTGAATTCAAACTTATTTGTGGAAAACATTTTCGTCTTTACGTTTTATTTGAACGATTTCAATTGTTGTTAAAGTAATTTATAACAAAGATAGAAAATGACTTTTCAATGAGAAAAAGAATGTCTTATACAAACAAACGTACATTTTACTGACTTCATTTTATCTTTTAATTCCTTCACTTATCGATTTTGCCAATCTAATGGAGAAAAATTAATAAAAATCCAACTAATATTTTTACTTCAAATCACAAAAAAAGAAAAAAATTCAAATAAATCCGACAAAGAAATAAATAAACTCTCTTCAGCATACCTTCAGCCTAAGATTGGTGTGCACGAAAAGCGGGAAGCCCTTGAGTTGGGCGCCTACAAGGCTCTCCTCACCCGGAGGTGTGAAGCCTACTATGCCCACCGAGTACTCGCGGCAATATTTGTCCAGGAGCTCGCGGTTCCATTTGTCCATCTGCAGGTACTTGTTCAGGTTTTCGAAAATCAGCACGCCATATCTGCCCTTGTCCAGGTTGGTGAGGACTGGCAGTGACTTACCCGCCACTTCGACTTTGTATCTGCAACAAGATGATAAGAGATTTTGTTAGATTTGAAAAATAAATTTGCAAATTAATTTCGTGATCTGAAATTGGGTCGAGGGTCGGGTGTTTGATTTGATTTTGCGCGATTGCGAGAGAAAAAAATTAATGTCTGCATCAATTTCATTGAGTACATATTTGTTTTTATGTGTGGGGAGAACGAATTTCAATTTTTTTCAATTGCTTATTTTAGTAAAATGTTTGTATTCACCGAGTCCTGTTAATTGGAAGCATTCATTTTTTACGATTACGCAGTGCTCATTTTTATGGATTAAAAATGAGTCCTGCGTATTCGATATTTTATACAAAATCACTTTTTGATAAGCAAAACATAACATTTTGCCGATAAAAAGCATCTTAAGGTGAGCCCAAATATAACTTATACTGCCGAAGAGAAGTTCTAAAAAATCATTCCCTTGCCGCTTATCTATACCCAAGTCGTAAAAACTTCGCTCAAGCGCCAATCAACGGGCAAACTTCTGAAACCCTAATCGAAGCCCCGTCATTTTGCAATTCAAAAAGGGTCGCAGCGCAAACATTATATTATAATAATAATACCCTTTTATTTTCTAATAAAGGATCCGATAAGCCGCGAGTGCGCGCGCGAGCGCGTATAAAAAGCCCATCACGCCTCGCAAGAGACTGGAGATATCGCGCAATAAAGTATTTTTTTATCGTTCGTATATAAAGACTCAAGGCGTCTCGGAATGCTGATGGATTCCTGAGCATCCTTCAAGTGCCGTAAAATCTCGCTCGTGCCTCTCGAATTTAATGGGGGCGCGCGGAGTTGGTGAGGATAAGTGAGAGAGAAACAATTTTATTTCCTTAGAGAAGAAAAAGGAGGGTATTGCGCTTCTTCTTTGTCAATTTCACATGCAGATATATACCTGAGCTGGCTTTTCAAGAAAAGGGAAGTCCGGGAAAGTTTTGAAGATAGTATGCAAGTAATATTTTTGAAAGTGCACGAAAGTGAAAAGTTACCTTTTTGAAGTGAAAAGGCGCCGGCACGGCTAAAAGGCTAAGAGTGCACTCGGCTACATTTATGGTCAGCTGATTGAAATGCAGAATATTTAAAGACAATTTTGAATGATTCTTTTCTGGGGTAATACTCGGTCTTCAAGGAATTTATAATTTACTTTATAATTGTACTTTTTTGTATGCACTCATTATAATATTCTAATAATATGGAAGCTGATTTTATAAATTAAATCACGAATAACAAAACTTAATTAACTTTAAGAAACTCTGAAAAGTTAACGAGAATAAAAATATTCAATATTTCAAGAATTAATAAGCGGCTAATTAAATTGAATAACGAGGAAGAGAAAAATTGCGCGAAAATTTCCAATTAAAATGGCTAAATAAGGGCACCCCGGAGGAATCAAACGAATTTACGCGTATAAAACAAAGGCGCGGCGAAGCCCGACCGCAGCGATATTCCAGACGCTTGGCCGTCGAGGTTAATTAGCCTCGGCGAGTAACGAAGCTTTACTTTTCCATTTCCTTCTCCGATTTCCGTCGCCGCTGCAGCCGGACAGCCGTTAGTTCGCAACCTTTGGGGAGACTGTTTCGTAAACTTTTGCATCGCGTAAATTTTTCGCATATAATTCAGGTCGTTGCCGATTCGTTTTTCGCGTTATTATTTATTCCTTTGTGTGGGAATCTTTTCTTCGGGTAAAACAAGTTGAACAGGAAAAAGAAAATTCAGCGGAAACAGTAATTCATTATGCTTTTTATGATTAAAAGCTCCCTTGCTTTGTAAAAACTCTCTGAATATTTAGAAGCAGAAGAGATTTTCCATGGTTTGTTCGTACACTTTTCTTTGTATAGAGATTAATTTATGTGCCGACCTTTTTCTATCGATAAAAAGTGACTACTACTATTGAATACACTACGTACTTTTAAATTTACTACTATAAAAAGAGAAACATTTCTTTTTATACAACGTTAAAAAGTAGCAATTACATTGCTTTCAAGTGATTAATTTACAGACTAATTTGTAACAATAAGGTCCGCTGTGAGAGGACCTTTAACAGTTTGTTTAAAAATTCATGTTATCATGTTAAAATCTTTTTTTGCATCTTCTTGTAAGTAAGCAAAAAAAAGTACACAAAAAAAGTTAAAAAATGTTCGTCTCAGTCATAACTTATTTTGATAATAAATTTTAAACTACAGAGTCACCTTAAGTTCATTAAAGTAGAGACAAAAATACTAATATTTCATCTCAAAATAACGTGTGTTTTTAAGAAAAAAGCCGGCGATTCTTTATGAAAAGATTTTACTCAAAACAAATCGTAATAACCAATAAAGAAACAAATTTAGCCCGTAAAATTCTATTTACAGATAAATCTTGTATTCTACCATTGAAAACCCTATCGACAAAGTCAATACTACCCCCATTTCCAACCACAAAGATTTTCCTCGAACCCGCCGCGGACGTTTCCACAAGAAAAAAAGAGCATGTGGCTCATATCAGCCAGGGCGCATCAGCAGGGGGCGGCAAGTGCAATATTTGCGGGGGCCAACTTTGCCCGCGTGCCTGCGCGCGAGAAACAAAGTTTAGCGCCGACTCAAATATTTCCTCTGGCAATTTCGTCCAGTGCTACGCTTGCGCCCGTTTTCCCTGCCTCTCTTTACCCAGTTTTCCAGCTCCGGGCTCTGCACTATTTGCGCTGCGCGCGCGCGCGCGTGGACCAAAAAATTCGCCGGAATTAAAATCACAACGCAGCTGCGGGAGTGGCTTGTTGATTTTTCGGACGCTTTTTTGGGAAAAGGAGAATCTATTGTGGCTTTTGTGGTGTGGTTGTAACAATTTTTCGGTCTGTAAAAGTTCGGGTGGCGCACTGCTGAAACTGCTTGTTATTATCAAAAGGGTAAAAAATTGTGATTTTTTCAGTTTTGTTGAACATTTTTACAGGGGTTAGGTTAAACGTTTATTTGGGAATACAGTTCTACGTGGTGTTTCATAAAAATATATTTGCTTTTCGTTTGTGTTATTTTCCGCGGGGAAAATACATTTCTAAATGTGTATACTCTGATGAATTTGTGAAATGGGCTTTGCCAAGCAAACGTAATACATGCAAGTTTGAATTGAAAATTTATCTTAACTTGCTACAGAACTATAAAGTTTGAGAGACGAAAGTTCTACTTTATGTTTGTTTCCTGTTTCAAGTACTTTTATTAAGAACTGAGTGATTGGCCACAGTCGAAGACAGTGATTTATTAAAGTAAGTATGATATTTCACAAGTAAAAAGTTTTTTATGAACGTATATTGTAGAATTAAAATGTACTCGCGATTGTTATTATATCGATCTAGTTGTTCATAAAATATAAAATATGTTTTCTAAGTAGGTACGGATGACAAGACTAGCAGAAAAGCTTATAATTATCAAAAGGCTATGAACGTCTTTATTAAATCGAGACAGATCTATAATGACCTCACTAGAACTACTTCAACTAAGAACTTACTCAAAGATGTATGAAAATGCCTTGAAACGATACAATACTTTAAGATTTATCCTAGATATCCCACCAAAACGCTATAAAGCCATTCAATACCAAATTTCATAAAGTCCCATCTCACAAATCCACAATTAACGATCTCTTCAAAAAAATCACTTCACCAAACCTATCAGAAACTACGTTTCACTCTAAAACCGAAGCAGTCGTTTCTCGACGAGCGGCAAAAATAAAATTCTTCTATCTACAGTCTCTTTCCGTCGAAAACACGCGAGCTGGCACAAGCGCGCGTTCTATACCTCGACGAATTCGGGGATATCGGTTCTCTCTTTAAAAATTCTCTTCCCCTGCATGCACGCACGTGAAACGGGATTTCGTGCGCGAAAAAAGGAAATTAAAGCCGAGTGTAGCACTCGGGATCAGCTGGTGTTTTCCAGTGGGCAGCAGCGACGCGTATTTTTTTTTTTTTTTTTTTAAATCGAATCGTCCCCAAAGCGAATCCCAATATGTCAGAGCCGTCGCGGAGGCGCTGCGTGCCTATGACAGCGAACCAAATGAAATTCGCGTTCTCCCCTCTCCTTTGCTCGCTTTTTTTTTTTGAGCGTGTTATTTTTTCGGGCGCGCAGGTATATACGCGTGTAAATCATTTATGCATTTTCGCATTTTCCGGAAGCTTGCTCCGATGCTCGCGCGCAAAAAGCACTCGGAATTACTTGCCGCTGGATGGAGTTAATGAAAAATAAAAATCGCGCCCAAGCGACTTAAAAACGGCCGAGCGAAGAACTGTCCCCCCGCGCGAGTAATGAAGTTTTAATGAGCACGCAGCGTAGCGAAAAGCTTCGAAAGGGGCGCTTTATATTTTCTTTTGTTAATTATTCATGCTCGCGTTTTGAACCTCGTTAGCTTTTGCGAAGCTCTCCTTTTTATTAGAATAATAAAGGTAATTTTGCCGCGGTTTTCGGCGAAATAAAACTGAAACAATATTTTCAACTACCGTCTAATCTTCAGAGAGAAAAAATTTATGGTTTTTCGTCGAGCGGTTAACTAACAACCAAAAACGTCAACGTCGCGTTTAATTGAAAGAATTTTAAAAGTTCAAACATCATCCGGTCCGAAGTGCAATTCACTGCGTCAAACTTTCCATCTCCCGCTTCAAAATTCCTCTCCATTTCCGTCAATAAACCAATCACGAACCGGCGCCGAATCAAAAAAAAGGAAAGAGCTCCCCCTTTTGCAATTATGCTCCTCCATCCTGCGGCTGCCAAACTCGTGAAATAAATATAAATTAGAGAAAGTCGAGCTCGGGCATCTTCACTTTACCAGAAAGCCCTTTGCGCGAATGTACTTTGATGACTTGCAGAACTCGGCGAATCGCTTTAGCATTGCAAAGTATCGGATTAGCCGAGCGCGGGCGCGAGCTTCTTGAATCTTTCATTTTGGTCCGGCTCCGATGTTTTCGCAGCCTCAGCACTCCCGCAATCCTGCGCTATATCTCGGCGCGCGTTAGATTTTCGTATGACATTTTCGGGGCCGGCGACGACGGACGCGGATAAAATTCGCGAGCCTGGCGTGTTTTTTGAAATAATAAGCTTCATGGAAATTCTTCTCGACTCCTGCCTTTTTTAGCTGGAAATATTTATGCCGCGAAGGATTTTTCAAAGGAGCTCTCGATATTTTCTCTAGCGGGCGGTAAGAAGATAGATGAAAAACTTTTCTTTCAGGTGGGAATTAGTGAGAAGAATGTTTGCTTTTTGTAAAGTGATTAACGAAAGGAGGATTGCGAATGAGAAGAGTGGTTGTGAAAAAAAATAATGGTATCGAATAAAAGTCGAGATAATTTATTGGTAATTCTCATTTATATAATGAATAAATTAGTTAGAGTACTAGAGCCTCGACGGCAGTTTATAATATTAGAAAGTATAATTAAAGATTTATATAAATATTAGAACAGTTTACAGTTGCGAAAGAACAGCTTTGTTTGATTTAGAAAGTACAGACTCATTTATAAGTGAACTATAGTAACAGAAACAATTATTTAACTTTCTAATGCTAGTCAGACAATAACGTTTATGTACAAGTTGCAAGTCAGCCTATTAAATGTATTTTGCATTTTGCTTATTCATAAGATAGATATCACGTAATATCTGCGCTTCATTATAGCGCTTTTATGAGTACTCAACAAAACAAATTTTTAAAAATATACTGGAAAAATGGATACTAATGAGAAAAAGAAAATTCTGTTTGAGGAATTATTTTTGCTTTAAATAAAATCTAGTTGCTGTAAATGGACAGATTTTCACCACGCCGAGAAAATTCTTACGCA
>JAPYZA010005101.1:0-12604 GCA_030522685.1 Eupelmus azureus
GCGCGCGCGCGCGCGTGTGTGTGTGTGTGTGTGTATGTGTGTGTGTGAATGTACCCACGCGATCTCGGTAACTATCACCCCGATTTTAAATTTGAAAAGTGCATTCTTTTTGTTTCAATTATTCGTAATTCGGAAATAAAATCCATTTTTTATTTTACACATGCATTTTTATTTTATCTTGAATTTTCAATTTTCGAAAAATTAATTTTCGAGTTATTTTAATGATAGCTTTCCGATATTCAAATCGGACAGAAAGCAATTGAAAAAGCGTAAAAATATCTATATTTTCGAAGAAATTTTTTTACATTACCTATCATCGTTTATTTGTTTTGAACACAAATGTGTTTTTTTTTTTTTATTGAAAATAACTGTAGCTTACTATGGGTCAACTTATTCTATAAAAGTATAAAGTAGCTTCTTACTTAACAAAATCTTTGTTGTTAACTAAAAAACTTCATAAAATTGCTATCGTGAAATCATAGCACATCAACGTGCATATAAAAACTTTCAAATTTTCAAAAAAATCCATCAGGTCGACGTTAAAGCGTGCATCTATAAATAAAGCTGCAAAAAATTCATCGCTGCTTAATACAGTCTTCGGCGAAATTACTTTTTTGGCACACGCAGACGTCCCTCTCGCAAACCCCTATATACCACCCCAACAAGCCAGTATACAACCCTCCTCCATTGTCGCGCCTATCTCAGCCCGCAGCGTCTCTCTCCATATACATATAAAACAAAACAAAAAACATATAAGCCGCCCATGTGGACTCGGCAAAAAAGAACAACAGGAAGAGCAGAGTACACAGACACAGAGAGCGAAATCTCGTCCGGGAATTATTGCATTCTCCCCCGAGCTCGAAGGGCAATGCGATTTACATTCTTTGGCAGGCGTGCCAAGACTCGAGAGCCGGAAAAAAAGCCGGAGAGGAGAGAGAGAGAAGTCAAAGTTTTGTCGAGGAGGGGAGCAGAGAGTGTACCGCAGCCGTGTCGAGAGGCCGAGTTTTCGGCGGTCGGAGCTGGATGCAGGGATGGTTTTCAGAAGCCCGCGGCTAGCAGAGATTAAATCGCACCGCAGCAAAGAGCTAATCCCTCGCGCGAGCTCTCCGGGGCCCGAGCTCTGTTTCTCTCCCGTTCTCGCGCTTTCTTTGCCCATATATCCGGCGCCGCGCCCGCGCGCCGTTTTCAATCTCTGTCGGTCTGCGACGCATTTTTTTTATTTTGGCTTTGTGTGCGGGGTTGCTTGCGCTTCGAGAGAAACAAAATGAGCTTACATTGTTGCAGTGTGGAGGATGCGCGGGGAGCGTTCTGGTTTATTTGTTTTGGCTGCGTTAGTGCATGCGTGATTGCGGTTTCAAGAGCGTGAAAAATTTTATTATTTTTTGGAGAAGTTAATATATGTAAAATTAAAATTTTAATACCATAAATAATATAATTGGTTCATTAAAATATACGATGTTGTACAAAATTCAGATTTTTGTATTCGGCATAAAAATGATATAGATCTTCTTGAGCTTCAAAATATTTTCACCATCCAGATTTATTATTTTATTATTATTTCTTTAAACAAAATTTTTTTATACATACTACACCACAACTCTGACGTTTCAAAAACCGCTGTCGCCCTCCAAAAAACATCCACCCCCAATCCAAACTTTAAAAGCTTCCCCCATCCCAACCTAATAAGACCACCCGATGAAATTCGTTACCCCAAACGTTCTCCCAGCTCACCAACCTATAAATAAAATCGGACTCGCCGCGATAAGACCCCGGAGCAGGAAAATCGAGCTCCCCGGCGTATATCCCTTGTCCGCATAAAAATGCCATTCCAATAAAATCTGATACATTTCATTTCCGCTCCTCATCTTTGTCTCTCATCGTCCCTTTCCCAATCCCCGTACATACATACACACGGCCGCGCTCCGAATGGAAATCGCTCTCTTATAGGGCTCTCATTTAGTTCGGCAATCGTGGCCGCGCATTCAAATCCGCGAAATTCAAATGGCTCTTCACGCTGCCGGCTGCTGAGCTTCGGACCTCCGACGTCGGCTCGAGGACAAAAGGGAGCTCCTTCGTGAGCCTCTTGTGTATATAGATGGTAGCTGGTCTCTCTTGATCGCGATTGATTCTTTGATTCGACGCGCTAATGGAATGCTGACTGAGGGAGTAGAGGAGTGAGAGGAAGAGAGGTTTTATGCGGAAACTTCGGGAAGGGAGATATTTGCGCCGGGGTTCTAGGCGGCTGTTTTTGTATCTTTTGTGCGGGGATTCGAATTTGGAGCTTTGATATGGGAAGGGATTCGTTGGCGGCGGATGAAATGTTGAGCGGAAGGTGTGGTTGGGTCTTTGAATTCTGGGTAAATTATTTCAAAATATTGTTAAACTTTGGAATGTTTTATAAGACTCTAATGTCATATTTATCAGAAGATGCATTGAAAAAATTATGAGTATACTTGTAGTTCGAAGCACACATTTTTAGCAGTGGAGGGGTTAAAGTTGGTGAAAAACATAGGTTGTACCGATTTAAGATAATCAGTGTTCGTAATGTAGATGACGCTTGATTTGTCAGCTAACTATCTTTTATTTATTATAACATTTTGTGTATCGTTAAAAATGAAGTCACTCGATCGTAGTATAATCCAAACCCATATTTTTTCAATACGTATACAAAAAGTAACTTCTAACAAACACGATAACACGTTCCGCTTAAACCCACCCTCGCAGCATCCAGCTTATTTACCTAATTAAAAAATTTCATTCATCAACTACGCAGCTTACACAATCTCCCGCCCGGCAGAATTTACACAAACGTACCTTCCCAGCCATTCAACAATCCGCCTCGCCCGTCCGCAAAAGCGTTAATTAATACTTGTGTTTTTGCTCATCAACAAAGTTACCCGAAGCCCGGCCAGGAATCCTTTAGCCGCCTATTATACACCGGAACCGGCCGAGTTTCTGCTACTTACAAAGAAGTTAGTCAAGCCCATCGCACAGCCCAGCCTCGAAACAGACAAGCTACACTACCGTGGCAAAAAGAGTTGCGCCGATTTTAATTAGCCGCATTCTTGGGCCAGCGATGAAATTCAGCCAGCCGATTTCCGCTGCAGTCGTATAATTTAAAGGAGCTCTGCGCGAGATGGTTAATACTTTTGTTCTCCCTGGAAAAGCATTCCATTTGGGCGCTGGCTTTGTCCGGGCGCGTTGGGGATAAGTTTTAATGTAAATTGGGAATTCATACATGTAATCAGCCGAAAGATCGGCTCTATCTCTCGGCGCTGCTGCAGCGGCTGAATATTCAGGGTGCGAGGAACATATACTTTCGGGCATGAATATGAAGCTGGCTGGATTGTGTGTACGTAGGTGGGATGCTGGGAGGGGTTAGGGAGTTAAGCCTTTCATTGAAAAATGTTAATCTGACAGTTGGAAGAGGATGTGATTTGGAGTATAATTTTCGGGTTTATAGAGGAAATAATTGATATTGAAATGTTTAGTTTTGAAAGTGTGTCAGAATTTTATTATTTTAACGTTTTTTTTACTGCGGTCAAATATTAATCCGCGAGACAAAATGAAGCAATCGATTATTAAAATAATATAGTTTTTTTAATAATTGGAGGACCCGGTGTTTAAAGAGACCAAGTCCATTTTGAAAAAAGGCTTTTATTTAACAAAGGAAAGTCGATTTTTTAAATTATTTAACATTACAAATTTATTTTCTCCTTGGATTCTGTACCATTCACCCGTTATTTATGTCAAATTACATTTTCTTCTTTAGAATTAAATGTCAGTTAGCAGCACTAAGCCATTATGACCAGAATACGTGAAAATGGACTCGCCAGATATGTGAGAATGGTACTTGGTCTCCTTGCCCTCTGGACCCTCTAATTATTAATGGTACATATAATTAGGTCTTTTAATCTTTCAACTAATTATAAGATATATTATCCGTACTTTATTTAACGAGCTAATTTTGTACTTTTACTTCAGCAAGATAAACAGTTTATTCATAAGAACTCGCGACTGTTTTCTTTTACGGATTAAAGTTTCTTTCATTAAAATTTAGACTACGAAATTCATAAATTTGTATCTCGCCGGGAAACGGCACACAGCTTACTCCGCGTATTTCTTGAAATAATTTAATATTTGCATAATTAATTTTCTTTAGATTACACAGCCTTCAATTTATTCAAAGTATATATTCCGTCGCTGAAGCTAAGATAACGCGAGGCCAAAACCAAGTTTATACTAATTAAATTAAACAAGACTTATTCGTCCCAAGACTTTTATTCCAGACGCACGGCCACTTTATCATCCTCAACACACCCCACCTCCCAGCACACTCGCGCCATATAATTTCCGAATATTTAAAAAGCTATACAGACGCTTAAAAAGCGCCGCAGTGACGTCAAAGCGAATGCGGCAAGAGTCGCGGGCAGACCGGCCCCGGAATAGAGAATGCAAATTGCTTATAAATTTTGGCCAATTCATTAGCAGGCGCGCAATTGCCAAAGCGTCAAAATCCAATTCTTCCTGGCCCTCCGAAAATTGCGCCGCTTTAGCCATGCATCTTTTAATTCGGACAATTCCGAGAGCGCGCGGCGCGGCCAAATTGAAAGGGTCGCCAATTAGGCGCGAACTAAAGAGAGCTTTAGCATCGCGCGCTCCTTAATTATTCAGCGTACCGAGAATATATCAGGAATTATGTGCGTTTGAGTTTATACGGAGCTTTTGCTCAAGATGACGCGCGCGCAGGGGAGGCAGCTTGATGTCTAATTTGCGCGCTGTGTTACGCGCCCGTGGAGACGTACTGCTGTATGTACATATAATTATTGCATGTTTTACTGGTAGCGTGCGATGGAGGTGGCTGTGTGCTGTGTGAGGTTCGCGTGGTTCTTGATGCGCCTATTTTACTGTGTCGGCGGAGCCGAGTGACGAGGTGAGGTAGGGTATAGGGTCGGGTTGGATTTTGTGGTTGATGTAGGTTGATGTAGACTAATGAAGTTGTTGGAATAAGGGCAGAAAGAAATGAGGGAGGGTTCGACTAAATATATTGTGGGTATTGGTTTTTGTTCTTATTCGTTACGCGTATGTTTCGACTAAAGGAAAACTTATTTTATTTCAATATTGAGGTTCAAGCATTGTTAATCGCTGCTAATCCAAGTGTCTAAAGTTAAAAAGTGATTTTTACACATTTCAAAACTTTAGATATTAAAATTAAAATATTAAAATATCTTAACTAAAATAGATATTTAAATTTGCAGTGGGCGCCCAATGTATTTTACATTACTCTCATAAAAGGTTAATTAACGAGGAAAGGGGTTTTAATGTAATGAAAAACCTAAATTAGACGTCTTTTAATTTAAATAATCTCTATCTTAACACATCAATAATCGCTAATAAGACATCTGAAACCCTCAACTTCTAGACGAGCAGCTAACATATTTACCTCCAACAACAATGCCTCGAGCGAAAAGCCTAAGCATCAGCCTATTTCCCTAATTGTTTACGCAACTTTCACTGTTATCATCCACATTTCGTAAGTCCAAGCTCGGCAACTTTCTTAATTTTAACCCTAATTCCCGCGTCTTCCACCCAATTATACCTCGTCCCGTCCTCCTTCCCCAAAGAGCCAGAACATTCGGGACTCGAAATTCCATTGCCCATTATAACTTTTAAAATTCTCGTTAACCCAAAGTTACTATCCCCGCGACTCTCCCAGCGTCTCTTCGCTCTATCATTAAGTCCTCGTTTCATCTTTCCCTCGATTTCGCACTTCCGGAAGCAAAAGTGGCATCGGCAAAGCGCGCATTTTTCCGTTAAATTAAAACGACTTACCCAGCCATTTTTTCGGATTCTCCAGCGCTGAGCTCAGCAATTTTCTTACATATATATACACACACCTAAATCTCCGACTTTATTGCGCCGAGGATATAACGAGAAATAACGTACAAGCTCGCTCTCGCAGGATGCGAGAGGTCTTTTGTTTCACAGCTGTTGTGCAGGAGGAGCCCGGAGGAGGAGGAGAGCAAGTGAGCTATGCGCACGCGAGATTGGCTGGAGCAAGAGGAATGGATATAAACGTTTCGACGATTTTTCCGAGGAATGTAACGTGCCGCGAATACATTCCATGGGAATATTTGTTTCCCGAGCTTTTCGCAAGCACGGAGACGCGTTAGAGGAGCGCGCGGTTTTCCTTTTATTGCGAATCGAGTGTGTGTTATTTTTTTGGAATGGAATAAAAAGAATTTCTTCTGCTATGACGTTTTAGAGCTGTGTTGGTTTATTTTTTTTTAATCGTAACTGACGTGTGCAGAAGGGAATGAAATTGTCTTGACCCGAATAGTCGTAATGCAATTTTCGTTGAGAAATTACGTGCCGTCGGTAAAGTTTCGCTTGATAAGAAATATTACTTTATAAAATGCAAAATAAACGCGGTTGACGTAAGTGACACCCGCAATAAAACGGGCTCTGATCAATACCGAAAAGTGAAATTCTTGGCAAGAGTCGATTTTCTCGCCACTTTTCCGGCGCTTAAACGCCGTCATTTCACCGGCCCAGCTTTTTACGCGCGAAGCTCGCATTTCACCCGCAGAAATACTTTCCCCCCCGAGATGAAAGAAAGATTAAAAGATACGGAGAAAAATGTGTGGATAAAACCGAAAGAAGGAAATACCGAAAAGCAGCGGAGGCGAAAAAATAGATATAACGTCGAAAATAATTTCTGTCTACTTCCGCTCCTCTCCCCTTCCTCTTTCGCCATTCTCTTTCTCCACACGCGCGTTTTACTCTTCTATATCCTCCCCCGCGCTCTCCTGGCTCTTTTTCTTGCCTACCGGTGAAACGAGAGAAAAGCGCCCGTTATACGCCTTCTTTATGTTTGCATCTGTTTTTATGCAGTGTGTGCAGCGCTGGATTACACTTCTCTAAGTCGTCTTTTTCTTTGACCCTTTGGCGTTCGCGTTATTTCGTACTCGAAAGTCCCTGCGTCGTACTTTTTATAAGAAGATTACGCTCCTCGAGTCTGTACGAGGATATGCTTTTAAATTCTGGTATGCGCTCGGCTGTTAATTGGTTCTTACGTCCTTTTTACAATTACGCAGTTTGACGTTGAAGGAGTTCTTAGTCGGCAGCTTTTTAATGAATATAAATTTATGGGCATAATTATGATAATGCTGCTAATTTATGTTGTTAATTTATGAGTTGTGCTTTTATTGGCCCTCTGGTCTAATGAGTGATACCTACTATTTTTAAATCATGTTTAGTGTAAAAATGTTAAATATATGTTTTATATTAGTAGACGTTGCTTAATATTGTAGAATTTAAAATAGTAATTCTAATAAAAGAAAATTGAGATAAGCAGAATTCAGACTACAAAAGAAACGGGTTCAAATGTAACCGGATATTTTATACGAACGTTGTAAACATCTTTTTACTTTATAACTTGTTGGATGTGGGCCACTTCACTTACGATACCGCTTTTTGGATTTTAAAGAAGCGTATTATACGGTAGATCCAACCATTTTCGAGATATATAGCGTAGGAATGTATGTATTTTTTTATTAGAAATTTAATATTATTCCTTCAAATAAAGAAATCGATAAATAAATACTTTTCAGTGCTCACCTAGTCGGTCTAGTCACCTAGTTGGTCAGTTATATAAATCAAGAATAAATTAAACAGAAAAAAAACTATCTAAAATCATTTTAATTTTTTTATTCAAGTTTTATACTGAGAAGTAAATGTAATATTTAATTGGAAGACTTGATCGAATTAATTAATCTTTTTCAAAAAATTCTTATTTAATTAGTTACTTTGACTGATACTACCAAATTTTTTTCTCAGTGTACATCAAGTCTGGTGCATCGCCTGATCCATCAGTCAGAAGAAACATCACAGCTCCAAAAATAAAAACTCTCAGAAATAAACGAACCACTAAAACAATTCAATCAAAACCCGCTAGAAACGCGCCCATTGATTCAATTCTACACTCCCAACTCAAAACTGCTCAGCGGCCTCGGATTTCAGTGTCAGGATTGGCTGACGCGCGTCCGTCGATAAATGGCCGAACGTCGGTCGTTATGAAAATTCCCCGGTAATGGCCAGGCCCCCGCTGTTCATGAGCCTTTCGCAGCCGCGTCGCGGAAGTGCAAACCGATGTCTCAACGTCAGCAGTATAACGCGTTTAAACTAGCTTCGGATTTTCGGGGCCAACTCCATTTTGAAACTCTATTTGGCCGGGCGCTGCCGCTATACTTTTCAATGACACGGCTCTATTTTCGGCGGGCTGCGAAATTTCGAAAGCGCTCGTAAAGTGTTTCGCGGAGGACTGGAATTGATGCGAGTTCTGATAAATGAGGAAGCCGGAATTTTCGAGTGAGGAGGTATAGAGTCCTGATTGAATTCGCGTGGCTTTTTATTTGTTTTCTGTGCTTTCAGATGAAGGTATTATTGCGAAATAAAATATAATAAAGTATTATTGTGGTATTATAGTAATTAGAACTTTGAATAATAAATAAAGATGAAATGTTTTTCCTTATATAATTGTTATACTTTGTAATATAAAGTTGAATAAGGCTGTGTAATTGACAATAAATAAATGAAATTGTAACTTTGTGAAAGGAGAAAAATTATAATCTAAAGTTTTCCTGCTCTTTAAAATGCATTCAGATTTCTTTTTAACGAACCTACTTTAAATGCACTTAAAAAAGGTCACAAGGTAAATTTTAATACTTAATAGAAGTATTGTGCTATTCATACGAAGTTTAATATTTTTAAAAATCAAAAAATATGAAATGTAGAGAACAGAATAAATAGATATATATTTATGGTATGAATATGCTATTTTAATTTCGTAATAATATTTTTTAAACTTGTATCGTCTTGTTCATAAGATGTACTTATACATTTTTATTACAAGAGTAAAATAATTGAATTTACTGGCAAAACGAATTGCTTTTTCAAAACAGTTACACTAAAATGAAACAGAGCAACATATGGATGTTCGATGATTTATTTAATGTAGTGCCATTTCGAGGCTGAGCCAATATAAAAGATGGTGATAGAAAGTAGAACCCGGGAATATACTTTATATCAAGCTTTATATAAATTTTAATTTTTCAATTACTTCAATAATAAATAATTGTTTTATAAAAATAATTAAATTACAAATTATTAAAAAATTATTATTAAGTTTCATTTTTAACTCACTTACTCTACATTTTGAATACAATCAAAAATAATTATATCTATAGAAGCTTTTAAAAGCGTATTTAAGCATAATAAACGATTTTTAGCACAAAGTTTTTTAGATCGGTAACTCGACGAATAGCCTTTGACCAATCTCACCTTTCTCCAACAGAAAACTCGCTACACATTAAAAACCATTTCCCAATACTTAAACCGTCAACCATTACATTTCACCTCTACTCAATATATCGGCCAAAACATGACACAACACTTCGAATAATACAAGCCCGGAATTTTCAGCGACAAGCCCGACGTCAGCAGTCGACTTCGCTTGCATCACTCGCGCGATCCGCGCGAAAATCGCGCCCTCCGAAAATCGATATCCCGAGCGTTCGCGCGCGAATTTTCGAGCCACAGCCCCACGCGGATGGATATCTCACCCCCCTCAAGTATAATAAGGAAGCTGCGGGAATGCCTGACGAAGTAGCGAGCGTCGGCGGTGCGCGAGGGAGAAAGAGAGGGTGGGGCGTCGAGATTTATACGGATGCATCGCGCGCGCACGACCAGCCGTGGCATTCAATGAACTATCTGGGTCAGTTTGCCCAACTCGGCCGAGTTCCCTTCTTTCTCGCTCCCTTCCCCCGTATTGCTCTATCTCGCTGGCGCTTCACGTCCGCTCTTTCTGCTACCCCTCATTTTCCCTCTTAATCCGTTATTCTTTCCTTTTTCTTTTACCTTCTCTTATTCGGTTTTACCGGCCGCTTGGGCTCTTATAGGCCTTTTTCGTGCTCCGCCGAAAACAGCCTCTGCGCACGCTATAGTTTTGCGGACTGTCTCGGTTTCTCTTTTTATGAAACTTGCCCGCACGTCCATTTTCCTTAGCCCCGCGATTTTGCGCAGGGTGCTCTTACGAAGCTGTACTTATATCGAGCCTACACGAGGCTGGACTCACAGATGACATTTAAAGCTGGACTTTGGGGGGCTGCGCGCGAGTGGATGCTGGAGATGCTGTGGGAAAGTTTCTTTGTGCTGGTGTGGCAAAGAAAAGTTTTTATCGGGGACGCGCGGTAAATATTTTTCATGCGAACGTTGGCTCTTTCGTTCGGTGTTTATTCTGATACAATGCTTAAGGGGAAGTCGTAAACCGATCATGGATTGTTACTTTACCAGCAATCTAATTTTTTTTAAATATTCTGAAGATTTTTAAGTTTTTTAAAATTTTGCAAGTGTCGACCGATTTTGTATATTAGATAGGATGGAATTGGCCCCTCCATAAAAAGAAAGTTCATAATTAGTTAGAAAAGTGAAAAATGGGACAATATTCTAATGACGGTTTATAAGTAATGTCGGTATAAGTGTTTTATACAATTTTTCAATTCCTAACTAAATTGTGAAAAGAATTTATGAAAAAACCCATTATTCTTTATTATACACAAAATGAATCTCTGTTTACAAAATTTTCTGAATATTTTGAAAAATTGAATTGTGGATAAGATAATAATTTATGTCGGTATAGAGAACATCCCCTTAAGATCTTCACTATTAATATATTAAAGTTCATCATATTTTGTATTATGTTTGTTATATCTTTATCTCGAAATGTAAATAATAATGTATGTAAATAATAATGCATATAAATAAAATATACAATTTGATGTTTATAAAATGTACCAAAATAGAGTATCGCAAAAAACTTTAATCAAAATTAATTTCTATCTTTAAGCATTCGTTTGCAAAATTGTAGATTGATTCACTGTCTAGATTTCGACATACATACTGATCAAAATTTCTCTCATTTTAGAGCTTTTTAAAAATAAAGTATATCTATATATATTTAAAATTTACTAAAAAAAGTAAACTTTGAAGGTATCTCAAAATTAATCTGAAATTTTGCTACAGTATTTTTGAATATAAAAAATAATTTTGACCAAAGCATTATACGACTCCCTATTTTATAAAATATTACGAACAAACTGAATTTTACAGCATAGCTATCTTAAATAGTGCGCTACGACCTATAACACTATAAATTCATTAGGGCTTTTTGAAACCCCAAAACTCACTCAAGCATACCCAGATCATTCACACACCCACGACCCACCAGAACCAATAACCCAAAATTCCTCTCCAAGCAGTCATAACAACCACCATTAAATCAAAATTCTTCCTCCCATATTTATCATCCTTCGCATTCTCCAATTCATCTCCAGCCCCAACCCACCCCCTCCTCCCCCTTTCTCCCCCAATCAAGTCAGCTATCTCAAAGGTATTTTCCTCCGTCGTATTCCCAACCTCGCTTACACTCGACTTTTTCGCCCAGCTGCGCGTCCCATCGCGAATGCCGATTGATCTCGAGCGCCCAGAGAAGAATGCAAACTCGCCCGCGTATACTTACATATCTATCTGTCCCCTTCGTCGACGGCCGAACGAGCACAATGCGGCGTGCGCGCGCGGAGGAGCGTACGTGCAGCTCCGGCGCTTTTTGGAGGAGGAATGAGATTTCTCCCTCTCGGATCGCTGAAGCTGAAAGGAGTCGCGCTGGGGCCTTGGCTGGGTGTATAGGTATTCGGCTGGGATGCAGGGGAGACGCGCGTGTGTACGGCTGGGCGAGCGCTGGTTGAATGGAGGGGTAATTTAATCATTGGATTTGGGGGTGTTTAGGGACTGAGCTTCGGTGATTGCGAATTAATGGGGTTTGAAACGCGGTTTTTACCGATTGAGTAAAGGTCGTGATTGGCTTTTAGGAAAATACTTGGTTTAAATAAATATAATGAGTTGGGTAAAACTATGATTTTATAACTATCTAACACTGCAAAATATCATGCCGACGGTCAACGAGAACGAGAGTGAGCCAGCTTGGAACACTACCCTGTATTTACCGCTCGAAGTTCTTTTTCACTGTCGCTGTCATGCGCTCTTCTTTCACCGTCAACTATGATGTTCCTCAGCTCGGCACGTATATTTTATGTGCGCGATACGAATTGTCACGAGACAACTGGCTACTATTACTATTGCATCCGGTCGATGGAACGATAGAATAATCTAGGAAAGCGGATCCGTTCGTTCACATCTCGCTAAAGCGTACAAACAGCGTTCCGGGACGCTGGTCCGTTACCAGGACGTAGCTCAGTTTCGACTTAGGTTTGCTCCAGTTGATTCTATCTCTGGGTTGATTCAAGTTGTACTAAGTGGACTAGGATGCTCGTTTTCCTTTTTATAGATATCCAGTTGTTTATGTATTTCTTCTCTTCAAGGAATTCATTAGCGCCCGTTAAGTTCTGGAATTACATTTATGGTAGCGGGTTCTAAAATTGCGTTAATGTTCTTTCAATATTGTAGGAATATTGCGTTAATATTCTTTCAATATTGTAGGAATATTGCGTTAATATTCTTCCAATATTCAATATTGTAGGAATATTGC
>JAPYZA010005102.1:0-25895 GCA_030522685.1 Eupelmus azureus
TAGTGTGAGATTGTTTGTTTTTTTTTCTTTCTTTTTTTGTTAATAATAAAGAGACGCGCTGACGCAGTTTGTGGGGAAGTGGCTGGGGACTGGTTTTGAGTATCCGGAATTAAGTAGATTTTAGAGGATGTTCGTGGTGCGTTGGTTGGGTTGGTTTTTAACTGATTCTTGCTGTCTTCGAGTAGTTGGAGGGGTTTTTATTGTTTACAGGTTTTACAAATGTTGGATGAGTAAAAAAGTTTATAGTATTTGTGTTTGGAGTAATACACATATGGTATTGAAAGCACCTCTGCACTATCAGATAGTCTTGAAACTATTGTCTCAATGGCAAGGCCTTCAGTAGGCAGTATTGAGTGGTTTATCGGAAAAGATATATTATTTATGTAATATTTTGCTTATTCTCTCTTGAAACTTTATCAAAACAATATCTGAAAAAATTCTAGTTTGCACTGAACAGGAATAGGATGTTTTTGATTGATATCTTATCATGCTGATACGAGTAGTTTAATACAAGACTTATTGGTAATAAATACCTGTCACGTGAGAATGTAAGTCCCATTCATGACTGTTCAATTTTCTTCTACAAAGAACATTCTTTTAAAACTCCTATGGTTTCTGTGAAGTGACAATGAAATGTGCAATCAGAGTATCACAATCCTAATGATTATGAATACCTGTTTGCACAAGCATAAACATGTATTTGTCGTTTTTACCTAAAGCTCTTGAGTCATTGCTTGCCTATTGGTGAATCGTGCATCACCTTGAAGGCAATTAAACAAGTTTATTGGCTTATTGTTTTTTTCTACTATTTAGAATAATAAGTACCTCTCGTAGCAATCTAAAATATTTAACACTTAACTATATATCTTTTCTATAACTAAGAGTTACATAAATGCTCTATTTATAAATTCAATATCTGAATTGTTTCTAAATGAAAACTACTATTTTCATAGTTATGTCTATTGTAGGAGTATTTTAAGGTTATTCCTATTGAAGTTTACTTGAAAATATCTTATTGGATGTAAAATACAATCTTTTTACAATTATTGACAATGAAGTTTAGTAAAATAACTATAATTGTTTAGGTTGTTGCTAATTTTGTTATTTAGTAATACAAAGTACCAGAATAATTTAATTGCTAAGCAACTTCTAAAAGAAATAATCTCATTCAAATGACAAAGCAGATTTTGATAACCAAATGTATTTAACTACTATCATTTACACAGAAATAAATTATTACAATATTATATATTTTATCCTTAGCCACCAAGATGGGCATGCCTCCTATGCGCAGTTGGTCTCTTTTTTTACCAAAGTCTAGACGCTATAGATGGAAAACAGGCAAGAAGAACAGGAACTTCAACACCATTAGGTGAACTGTTTGATCATGGCTGCGATTCAATTTCAACAGGTAAATTCTAAAAGACTAATTAAAATATCAAATGAAGAGATAAAATTTTAAAAGTATAAAAATTGAAAACAATTTATAAACTAAACTAATTTATAAATTTTATACTTTTTAGAAGTATTTAGTCATTACAAATTATTCAAAAATATGCAAAATTTATTCTGAATAGTAGCTGATAATTAGAATAGTTTTTGAATATGTCTGTTATTAAGATGTACATGAAGGTTTAGTAAATATTTTAATTTTATGTTAACTATATGATTTTCTTTAAAATGGTATTCATAAATATTTAAGAAGTAAAAGAAATTTCCTTTATTCTCTTAGTCTCATAAAGCATGTTGATTATTTATGAATTTCTACATCATAGGTTCTTCCATTCTTATCAAAGTCAAAACAGTAAAAAAGATATTAAGAAAATTGTGTAATCTAGTAAGAAGTATAAGAGTCCATGTATTCTTTATTTGCACATTTGTTACAATTTTATGTATTTAAAAAATAAAGAAAACATTTTTTTATTATTATTTTATTATTATTTAAGCTTTTTATTGATTAATTACAAATGAACAATAAATTTTTCAGTATTTGTGGCCTTGTCAGCATGTATTGCAGTGCAACTGGGCTATTACCCAACATGGATGTTTTTCCAATGTTTCTGTGCCATGACTCTTTTTTACTGTGCACATTGGCAGACATATGTTTCAGGTAAAATATTCTTGTTATTATCTCAAGTAGTAATATAAAAATAATTTTATCCAGATCCTTTTTGTAGAATTATTAAAAAAATTTATTTAAAAGTTTTATTAAAAAAAATCTAAGAATGTTGATTGAAATTACCTTATTTATTGTAGGCTCATTGAGGTTTGGAAAAGTTGATGTAACAGAAGCTCAATTTACAATAATAACAATTCAGCTCATCTCTGCCATTTTTGGACCTGGAATTTGGATGAAGGAGGTTGTATACTTTTAGTTTATATTTTGTTTTTTATTTATTTATTTATTTTTTTTTTCATATAGATCACAATTACCATCAAAGTGACAAAGTGATCTTACAATTCTGCTTGACATAAAATTCTTTAATTTTTTCATAAGATAATTTTTAATTATGGAATTTAAATTAATTTATATTTGTAGCATCTTAATTAGGATAGTTTAAATACAAATTTTAAATTAAATAAATAAGAAATTTAAATTCACAGCACTAAATGGACAATAGATAGATTTTTCAAAAATCGTAGGTAGAAAGCACAAACACTTTTTTATTTATTATAATTGTTCACAATGATTATTTGTTATAAATTTTATTAATTAACATATTTAAAAACAATTTTTAGAAATACATTTAAGTGTTCAATGGTTTTAATTTTCATAAAAATCAAACCATCAAATTACAATTAGAAATTGTGTATATTTATTTGTGCTTCTTGTGTATATTTTTGGAGCCGTTTTCAAACACGTTCAAATCATTACATTTTTTTACCAATTTTTCTTCATTTTAAACTTTATGTATTCGTTTATAGCAATAAAATGTTTTTATTTAAATCTTTATAAGCTAAATGCATCTGAAACATCATAAACCATAAAATTCACTGGATGTATACTAAAATAAAGTTGAACTAGCAAAATGTCTAGTGTCCATTGAAGGCTAACAAGTCCATTTCTTACAGATACCATTTTTAGAGGGTTTTCAGTTTAAATATTTGATAGGAGTTATGACAGTGATCTGTGCATTGGCAAACTTATACCCCATCTTTTCGGTGATATTCACCGGAGGAGTGGGCAAGAATGGTTCGACTGTGGCTGTAAGTTGGATAGCTAGACCTTTGGTTGAAGACATGATGTTTAAAAAAAAAAAAAACTGTAATCGGGATCTGGCATGGCATGAGGAGCGGCGCTGAACTTAATTACTGACATGCTGCATCGTTTATACTAATCTGGGGAATGGCATCTCTCTTTCTCTTTCTTTACCTGACTGAAATATCTTTTCAGTTACTTTTTTTCAGCTTGATTATTTAGAACGCCAATTCTGGTTTTTCAACAATTTTGTACATAGATGACATCATTATTAATTGTTCCTTCAATCTTCATTTCGATTTCATTGTCATTTAACTAGAACCGAATGCATTTTTCATAGCTGGTTAGAATTTAAAAAGAAAGAGAGTGCATAAAAACATTATATTTTGCTTACTGAGTTTTATAATTAATAGCAGTAAATTAAAAGGTTCCTTTTATTATTACCACCATTAATATAAAAAGCAGCAAAAATTTAATGGGGTCTGCTTTTGAAATTCATCGCAT
Organism: Eupelmus azureus; assembly: GCA_030522685.1. NCBI lineage: Eukaryota > Metazoa > Arthropoda > Insecta > Hymenoptera > Eupelmidae > Eupelmus > Eupelmus azureus. Next base: position 3,704 of record JAPYZA010005102.1, read on the forward strand.
GCGTCAAGCACATCTTCACAAACAAACTAATAAGGGAGCGATATTTTTTTTTACAGTGTATACTGACATCTTCATAATTTTATTGATTCTACAATTCAAACCAATTTATTCTTAATTTTTAGTAATTTAAGTTACAAATTACCACTTCTCTTCAACTCTTTTTAAAATTCTACGCTTGTTTTAGAATTTGGTGACTAAGTCTTTCCTTTCATAATTATTTTACAAACATATAGTAATTTAAAAAAATATTTCATAAAACATTGGTAATTTAAAAATATTTAACAATTGAAAATACATAGTATAATATTAGTATAACTTTTTTCGATTAAATGACGCGAAGTTCTTTTGGATATTTAGCTCTGTAACATTTATGAAATAGTAATAAAAAGAAATTGAAATACTGCGATTTCCATCGTCGTTAGATTTAACGAAGGGCATGATATAAAAAAATATGTCTTGTTAAGAAAAAAAAAAAGATTACTCGCGTTTTTTTTATACGTCTCCTGCAATTTTTTCTGAACTTGTACAAAATTATGATTATTTTTTTTATTTCTATTATATTACGGGAGTCAAACGAAAAATATCTAATTGAGGAAGTACTACTTACCCGTGACAAACCGATAATTTGTTATTGTGTATGCGAAAACAATCTCGATAAGAATTATTTGCTTTAACATATACATACATACGTATGCGCGTTTTTACATATGTGCATATCCATTCTTTTATACAAAAAAAAAAATAATAAGTTATACAAGATTTATACATCAAAACGATTTTTCGGTATTTGCAAAATTTTGGACGTCATCTTGAATTGTCCAACTTGAGTTATGGGAAATTCTAATTGCGTTTAAAGAAGCACACATCTGTGCTTCCATTTATTGTTATCCAGGTGATGCATTAAAATTTTTTATGATCAAAATACGTCTTTTCAAAAAAAAAAAATCATGAATTTTTTTGAAAAAACGGGACATCAATTTTCCGATTATGCCCTAGGTTAAATTTAATTACATTCGATGTAGAACGCTACATTTTAAACTTTTTCTACGACTTTATTATAAAAAGTTACATGCTCAAATACTACGAAAAATTTAGTAGAAAAAGATTAAAATCCGACTTTTGTGTTATTATGTAGTGACTTAATTACAACCAAAATAATTAAATATTAATATATCTGCGAAATTTATCAATGAACAAGAATGAAAGGAAAGACTAATATTGTACAACTTTTTCTATTCAGCAGCCCCTCGTGCAGGTCTCCGATTTGAGTATAGTCACAGAAAGAACTAGCCCAGAACATAAGAATATAAGTCAGCTTCTTCTCATAATTTAATACTATCCAATTTTCAAAAAAGTGTACGATAGTGCAAATAGTATATTGACACAGTGGCTGTATCAATTAATTATCAAGGAAAAGAAATTCATAGGTTGATGCAAGAACATTTAAAAAAATTGTATTTAAAATTTTATAACTTTTAACAGGTCTTCCAGAAATTTAAGTACAATATTTAATATTTCATGTATTTATATATTACAATCAGCAGAACATTCTTACTGATATGTATATTTTTATATGAAAGCAATATTTTTGATGAATATTTTGAGTCATTTCTGTCAACACTATAAGTGGAAGACTCATAAATTTGAAAATATAATACATAATATTATATTTTCAAATTTATATAATATATTTCAGGTTTCCACTTGTTAAAAAGGTCTTCAAAATATTAATATTGTTGCAAAAATTATGAGTAAATATCAATTAATACAATTGATGCTAAGAAATTTGAATTTTTAACTTGAATTTTTTATTCTTCCATAATCTTTTTAATTTTATGTTTTTCTTAATACACATGATCATAATCACAAATTGATCTTTCAATCCACAATTTTTTTCTTAATCGTTATATAAATCTTTTTCATGAATATTTTATATTTAATAACATAAATTGTTATTTGTATAATTTTATAAGTCAAGTGGTCATCACTATTATGAATTGATACCAATCCTTTTAATATGTTCTATCTCTAATGAGAAAGATTTACCAAATCTGTTTAGATACCAGTGCCTAACATGGGTACGCTCAGTAACTTCGTAGCAGTAATATTTTACGCAGGCTACATTAATGTGTTCATTGAATTCTGTAAAGTCTTTGAATCTGGTGGGGTCGGAAAGAACGGTTCGACCATTGCAGTAAGTTTTAAATAACGTTATTTACGCTTAATCAAGGTGGCAAAGGAATGTATCGTAAGGTGATTCGATCATTAGTAGCGTAGTTATTTTTTAATTAGATTTGTAAACATTAGTATTTATTAAATTTCTATTGTCTTTTTATTACTTTTATTTAAAATTTGCTATGTTGTTGAGCATTTTTTGATTCAATTTTCTCCTAAAAATTTAATCTATACTTCTTTCTTTAACAGAAAATTACCAAACTAATACTAAATTAAAAATATATTTTTACAATTTCCTATTAAAAATATTAATAAAATTCAAGTTTTGAACTTTACTACTGAGAGTGAACATCTTTGAGAAATTAAAAATTTTATCATTCAATTTCAGTTACTATTTTTAATGATCAAATCATCTTTTTCAAACCGACTAATATGATATTCTAAAATAATAAAAGAATAATAAGTTGTTTTAACTTTGCAAGGCTCGCTGTACTTAAAAACTTTATAATAAAATAATACTTACTTAAATTTCAGTGCTTTGCTAAAAATTTTATTTTTATAACAATTCTCTAATTCTAAATATGTTCAGGATGCTGTTAAAAAGTTTTCAATAATAAGTATTTTTTGTTACATACTTTTTGACAGAACCATGACAATTAACGCATTATTTAATGATATGCTTGGGGGTATAATAAATCGAGATTACTGTACATATATACATTAAAAGGAAATTAATATATATCTTTAAAAGAAAAAATTTATATCTTAGGCAAAGCTAATTATGGAATGTGTGGCTTATCAGAGGTGGTGCCCCAGGTTATAGCTTTCGTCAATGCGATAGCGGTAGAGGGTATTTTTTTACAAACTTTGGAAGGTTTTTGATTTTTTATCTTCTCTTCATTTTTCATTTATATGAATACAATAAAGCTCAAGAGGCAAAGGATGTTTGGATTTATTAGAAGGTATTTTGCTGGATTCTTTCTCATTATTTCATGCTTCTTTATATTAATATAGGTTTTATGTTATATTACAAAGGTGATTATTGTATATTTATAATATTAAATACTTTTACTCTACTTGCTACTAATATAAATTTTGATGACCATTGCGTAAAACTATTAGCCACTGTCGAACACTTGTTTATTTTCCATAAACTGTATACAGTTATAAGATGTTAAAAATATCGGCCAATCACATTTATGCTGACTCAAGTCTTGCAAATCAAAGTTTCTAAGTTCTAATTCTTCTTTTAAAAGAAATCGATCTATTTCATTTAGCTCCATTAAAAAAACATGTTTGTTGAGGTGTTCTTTTCATTTATAGTTGTTATAACGATTTAAACAACAAAGAACACGTTATTATCATTCATTTTTTTGCTAACAGTTATTTTATTAGACACTTTAAAAATTATTTAAATTTTGTTAAAGTGTTTTGAGAAATAACGCTTATTTCCAGTTTTTATTATTTTGTTTATAAGTAATTAAACTAGTTGCATGTTTCGCACACGTTTTACTAATAAACAACTAATTCACATTTGTTTTCGTTTTCAATAAATTTATTATTTATGTAACAGATCACTTAAGTAAATAAAAATTTTAAAATTAATGTTAATATGTTATAAAAACAATATAGATGCTACATAATTTCATTCATTAAATCATTATCTTCATCAATGCTAAGAACATAGGGAATAAATTGAAGAATATATATATCTGAAGAAATATTTTAGAATTAAAAAATATTTTGAGTTAGGAATGTTTACTGCTAAATACTTTCAAAAACATTTTAAATTATAAATTTATAATATAATTTTATAATATAAACTTATAATTTAGAATATTATATAGTTTAAAATATTAGATATGTATGTATATTTTTTAGTGTATATGCTTAATTTACTTCAATTTTTCAATGGATTGTGCAAGGTCAAGTTTAAGACAAATCTCAAGCATCTTTAAGAGACTACTTATGTAATGACTGAAAATTTTAAATTAGCTCAATGTTCTCAAGTCTTTTATTAATAGAGTTATAAAACGACCTTTCAAATGTAAATTATTCTAACCAACCTTACCAATCGTGGTTAATAATTAAAAATTAATGAAAATTGCTTAAAATTTAAAAGTATTTTTTTTTTATAGAATAATATTCCAGATATTACTTATACTTTGAGAAAATTACGACATATCAACTTACTTTAAACTAAATTAATGAATCAATTGAATTTTCATTTTTTCTGTTTAATTAAAAAAAGAAAAAAAATGCAAAGTTTCCACTTTTACAAATATCCCAATAGTATTTAGCAACAATCATTCCTTCCTATAAAAAAAAAACAAACTGCTACAATCAGCTCGAGCACCATAGACCACCGTTCATCACGAACTAACAAAGAGAAATTTCGCTTTTCCACATGATGTAGTTGCCATACACTGGCACAGAGGTGAAGATCTTTCCGTTATGGGGCGCAGTGGGTGTCGCTGTTTTGCTTGCGCTCAGCAGCATGTCCGTCATTCTTGCCGGTGGTGTCGGAAAGAATGGCTCCACCGTCGCAGTAAGTCAGCGTATCATCATTCGTAGGATCTGATGTGTAATAGTGCATCCCCTTGAATTTTTTTTTCTCACGCCAGTCCCACACCCGACTGTATGCTCGATTTAGGCCCGCTCGGATCGTGTATAAAAGCCTCGAGTTGCAAGAGTGTCTTAATTAGCGAACTTTTTTTTTTTGCGAAAATTTAAATTTGTTGAATGAAGCGTTGTCGTTTCTGGAAAATTATATGCTTTGCTATTGATGTTATTAAGTTATCTTTTTTAAAAAACGGGACGGTACGAAACGTTGTAATGACTTTGCACATTCTTGTAAATCGAATTCTTTCAATTCAAAGTATTCGACATATTCACTGGCACTGTCATTTATATAGGAAGGTTTTTCATTCAACTTTTCACATTTCATTAATCTGTTTGATTTTTTTTTTTTGATTTTTTTTTTAAATTATTGAAATATATATGGGCCTAAATCTATTGTGAATTTTAAAATCATTCATTTCACGTGTCATCTTGTTTTCCGTTTTTTGGCTGATTTTTCTTCTATTTTCTTGTGATTTTTGAATTGCAATTTTTATTATTTACGCTTAATTGAGCTTGCTAGTTTATAATTTAGCTGTAATACCGCTTGATGAATGTGCTTGAAGTTGACAAGTGATAAAGATTTTTCTAAGTGAATAAAATTCAGAGTTTGCATGCATGCATGGATTGTGTAACTCTAATCTTTTTTATTGATTCTCGATATTAATAAAACATTTTATTCTCTATGGATTTATCTATTATAAAACATTTTTAATTTCAGAAAGCAATTAAATTAATATGTGTTACACTTTGTCTGCGTATACAGTTATGTGTGTTCTACTGCTTTTTTAAAAATTCATGGTGTCGGTGTATACACAAAACAATTGCACAATCAAGACTCATTACAAATTCAGAAATTCTACATAAAATCAAGTTAACTCAATAATAACTAAAACAATGTTCAAACTAAAACCAAATGATGTGCATTTCTGAATTTGTAACAATAGTATATTTTACAAAAATGCCCCAAGATGCACGAAATTTGCAGGGAACGTCCGTTCTGTCGCCTATCATACCCTTCAGTTTCGTCGTGGTGCCGGCCTTCATTATCTACCGGAAGAGCGCCGAGCACGTTTACGAAAATCATCCTGCCCTGTACATACTCTCATTTGGAATGGTCGCTGCGAAAGTTACAAATCGACTTGTGGTGCGTATGCAAAACGATATTTTAGAATGTAGATTTTACTAAAAATAGTTGAAATGTTAATTAATTTTTATACGGAAATTTGTAGGTCGCTCACATGACGAAAAACGAGATGCTGTACCTCGATAGTTCATTGATAGGACCAGCCATGCTGTTCCTAAACCAGTACTTTAATTTCTTCATCAAAGAATATTACGTTCTTTGGCTGTGCTTTGTAAGTATAATTTGTTATGCAATGGACTACTTAAGACTTTTCTAGGAAGTTAAATTATACCTGTTGTCTTCTTTGGTTGCGTAAAAGTGTAAATTTTTTGACTTTTCATGCAAATATTCGAATGAATTATTTCGTAAAGATTTTTCGTTTCATTGTTTCATAAACTGGCATCAACATAGATTTAAAATTTATAATGTAAAATATTCTCTAAAATACTCTGAAATAATTAACATTGTTCTTCAATATGTTCAACTATGTAATTTTGACATGTGAATGACTTTGCAGATTTGGGTTACCCTCGACTTACTCCGGTACTGCGCACAAGTATGCACGGAAATATGCGATCACTTAAACATACAGCTATTTAGGATACCTGTTGTCGATCATCATCACCTGCATCAGAACCAGCGCAACAGCGGCGCACAAGCTGTAGCCGAGAAAAATGGTACTACGATTACTACCAGATCTCAAAGTAGAAGGTTATCAAAGAAACACTAGGGGACGATTGTAATAATGAATGCACTACTCGCCGCTTAACACATGAGTAGAAAATACGGGAATTAACTGGAAGTAAGGCGTTTATTATCGTGATACGTGTAAATAATATCTGATACCAAGGAAAAACGGTACATTCATTGTTGTAATCGATCATGCTCACTTAGCAGTCAAATAGCATAAATAACAAAAATCTCCTGAGCTCTTTTACTTTCTTTATCACGTATAATTTTTCTGTTTTTTCTTTTTATGACGTGATGATTAATGTAACGTAAAGTGATCGGGCAACCAATAAGTAATTATTACTTTTGTGTCTTAAGAACTTAAGATTGTTATTTGCAGCAAATAAGTGAGCATTATTGGTGAGGGTTGCGACTTTTTAAATTTAATATTAGTCATTTTGTTTACATGTTAATAAGATCAAATAATTTTTTCATATGACGCTTACGTGCTGTAGCGTAGCTTCGAAGAAAAATCAAAATATCGTCCACCGAATCTCAAATTCGTGAAACGCACTTTGAGGCTTCGGATAACGCATAAACTTTTAAATTGTTTAGGTAATTTGTTAAATGTTTTTTTTTATTATTTGCAAGATTAGAGTTTGATCTACAATCGTTTCTAATTGAATTGCTTATCTTATGCTATTTAAGAAAGTTATTTGCTCCTACGTAGTGTACTGGCCAGATGTACGATGAATTTTTTACGCATTCTTAAGCCTTAAAGATGAAATTGTGTAAACTAGTTTACGTAAAAAGAGTCGACTTATTTTTCACAGTTGAACATTTTGTAAATATTGCTATTTTTGCTTTTCCGTTTTAATGAAAGAAAGATGATCTCAAGAAGGCATCTTCATATTTTCTTAAAAAATACTAAGAAAGTGTAAATAATTGTACCAATGTTGAATTATAAGAATTTTTCAATAGAAGCGTGTAGGATTTCGCCGTAGAACCTCAAATAAACCGAAATGATAGTGTTGGCGCCTAGTTCTTACAAACATTACGGTCTAAAAGTTTCGGAAATGTCAATAATAATTAATGTTTAATTTATAAAAAGTAATAAGAAACAAAACAAAACACTTCACTAATGTTTAGCACACACTTTTTTCTGTCTTGCTCCTTTATTCTTTCACTGTTTTGCCTCACAGCTTGTATATACTAATTTTCCATAAGGCGTTTTCACACCTTGAAAGCAACAGACTAATATTTCTGAAACCGATCGATCGACATAAAACACCTTTTATCGAATGACTTCAAACTTAAGCGAGCCGTGAAAATCCCTAGAGAAACTTCCGTACCTCGCGAAAAATCTTGTAAAACTAGGTAGACCTAAAATTAACTCTAAACCGAGATAAAAACGGAAAAGAAAGATGATACTGTAACGTTGTTGCTAACTAAGTTTATATTTAGAACCAAGGTGCGAAGCATCTTTTGAACTTTTATAAGATAATAATTTAGAGAATACAAGATGTATAATAAAACATCGAGCGATCGGATGTGGTAACGAGCTCCAATAAAGCATGTTGTACGATAAACAACTTAAAAAATATTGTTCCTTTTTAAATATCAAGTTCTTCCTCTCCTTATTCTGAGTAAAGCGGATAAAACGTCTGTATATAACAATTGCCTATTACGATGCGTAATGCACCAGCTTATTAGGTACGTAAAATGTTTCTATCGCATGAATCTGTTCTGATAATATACGATTAATATGCGATTTTAACCAAGTTTGGAGCTCGTAGAAGCGAATGCTTTAGTTTTTGAATGCTTATCTTTTTTATTTGCTATGCTTAAAGCTTTGCTTGATTATAATGCACGTTTTTGCACGAAAAAGTGTTGCTTGCATAATACCTAGTTGAAGTTCCTAGAAAATATATCTATTACAAGTTATGAGAAAAAGTTCTACTGCATGCATAATAGTTTCGTAATGCGAAAAAAAAGTTTGAATTAAATTATTAGTTAACCTTTTTACTTAGAAAATACAAGTATACACGATATTATTACATTTGTTTGTTTCTACTTAGAAAGGTTTCACTTGAGAATTTTTTGTGAATGATAGAATTTTATAGTTAAAGTTTTAGAATAACACTTTTTGAAGGACTCTTCTCATAATGTATTTTTTAGAATTCAACTAATTGTTACAAAACAGTTTGTGTCTTATAAAAAAAAAAAAAAAAAAAAATCAAGAGAAATTATAATAAAAAAAAAAAAAATTAAATTATTTAAAAAAAAATAAAAAATAAAAAAAAACATAAATTCTATCACTAAATTACGTATGAAAAAACAAATTATTAAGAAAAATTTCTTTTATAAGACACAACACAAAGGAAAACAGGACATTTTCCATTCTTCCTACTTTAACATAACTGTCAGCCGAAAAATAACTCTTTACACATGCAACACCTAATCGACCTAAAATAATAATAAAACACGCGTTACGCTCGACCCTCTATCGAAAAATTGAGATGGCATATTTTAATACTTTCACTATAGGCCGCCTGTAGACAGTATAGGGCCGAGCGCTGAAATGCGTCGATCGAGGGCCTCGGTGGTAAAGCGAAAAAAAGAGAGTGATACTGGCGTTGTGCATGAGAAGAGTTTTGTTCACAGTGGAAATGCCGGTGGAAGAGGAGCCCCTTCTGTACGAGGAGTCCCAGCATCAGCAACAGCAGCAGCGTCACTATCACCATCAGCGACACGGCTCCGACACGTCCCTCGACCTCTGATACGACGAGGACAGCGGCAACCTGCAAGATACGGACCACCTCGTGATCGTCGCCGTGCACAGCGGTGACAGCGCAATAACTAGTTAGTAAGACTACACCCACGTCCTCTGTGCGAGTGCGCTAAGAGAAAATTGACTCGCGTGCAGACTAGCGTTCTTTTATCGATGCCTATGCGTGAGTTGTGTCTGTAACTGGGGATTTTGCATGCTGCGAGGGGATGAATGCGTGGCCTGTGCAGTGATTGGGGGATCGTTTTGTACGCAACATTTTTATCTGTTTATAGATGACTGAATCGATATACGCATTAGGAATTTGGGTTAAGACAGATTTCTTGGTCTTAGACGAATTTCGAAGCTAGTTTTATCATAGAGAAATTAACTGAGCTCGTCGTATTTGTACTTTTCATAAAAATGTGGTTTGGGCATCTTGCACGATTGATAACTTTGTGTGATATTGAATATCGATCATGATATGTGTTGGCAAATTATTAATCGAATATTTGGATAATTGATAGAATACAAAAATGTGTAGTCTTTTTAATACCAGGCGTTAAAAATGTTCTCTTCAGAATATTAATGTTTAAGTGCTCGGTCACTAAATCAATATTTTGTTGGGATATGTTTTAAAATTATGCTTTTACGGTGCTACTTATCAAAGTAAAAAGTTATACAGGAAAATTTAGCTTTTAATAAGTACTTCGCTAATATTAATACAATCTGTATTAGAAAAAAATTGTAGTGTTAAAAACTGCAGAATATAATGTAAATTAAAATCGTGAGATAAAAGTCTATACAAGTTTAATAAAAATACAAATGTCTCAGTGAGTGAATCTCGAAAAAAAACAGAAAACTTGTAAAACATAATTTAAAATATCCATTTAAAAAATAGACAAATAGCTCAGTTGAAATAAAAGGACTTTATTGTAATATGATTTAAATATTGTAAATATGAGTGTAAATGTCTAACTTGATATATTTTCTCAATAGAACAATATTTTTGTCTCATGGAGTAGCCAACTTCAATTGATAATACAAAAATAACGTTTAAAAGATGCATTAAATCTTTAATTGACTGAGAAATAATTAAAAAAACAAGATAATTAAACAAATTCGCGCATTTAAAGAGTGTATACCATATTTTATTGAATGTTTAAAATTACATATTTTATTTAAAAATCAATTATTAATTAATTTTTCATCTAAGATGTAGAAAAGTATAGATAATCTGTCAATTAAGGAGGGTTCAATTTTACAAATTAATTTAGTTGGAGTTCTATATTTCTCTTGCCTATTACCTTCTGAATGTGTCAATCTAATGGCGAGATCGGCACTTCATTGATTTGTAAGTTATGTAACTAATTTTCTAGTCAAATGAAACCACTTGACTAGCTACAGGCAAACCTTTCGAGAATTTGAAATCTATTCGTAACAAAAAATAATTCTTAATAAATGTTCCTTTTATTTTCATAGATTCAATACATTATTGAAGTCACTCTTTTATAAGAAAAGAAGCTGACAGTTTTTTTATAACTTACATTTTGTCTTTATAGATAAATAAAAAAAATATATAATTAACATTAAAAAGTAGATTTGTTGAGATATAAGTGTACTTTAATTCTATTCTTAAAAACTTACATACTTAATACAAAATTAATAAAATGCATCTTTCCTTTGTTGGGAAAGTAAGGCAACAGATTCTATACTTTACCTACAACATTTTCGATTTAAGCAACGAATTTTCACTTTTTCTTATCTTAGAAATTATTTCAGTCTATATTAATAGTTGTAATATAAATAGAGATCTTCATTTATCGTGATGAATTTATATACTTTTTTATTTTTGAAATAAAAGTAATCTAAACATTAAAGAAACGTATAATCTCATGAACACGCATTTCAATTTAAATGACTTTATGCATCTCGTACCAGTGATCACTGAAAGTAAATAAAATAGAACTTAGGTATGTATGTACATACAAACATTGTTTATTGAAAAAAAAAAAAAAAATTAAAATCAGACTTTATTTGAGTCTATATTTTTTAAAACCATACATACTTTTTGTAATTCATTATGGGAATATATTTCTCAAAAATATTTTTCGTCAAATTGATAGATTATACAGAATAATATACGGATCCTTTTTATGGCTAAAAAGATTTATGTGCTTAATTAAAAAAAAAAAAATATATGTAATTTCGAGTGCAATTGAGCCAAAAAAACGACAAAAGTGCCTTTTGTCTATTAGTTATACAATAAATGTTCAAACGTAATCTTAAAAACCTGTAAATCATAAATGAATTTTGTCCATGGAAAAAACAATGGCGAATATTCTTACAGTAATAAATGAGTTTTCAATCAACATATTATAATGTTATAAAAATTACAATATTTATATATTTTCTATTACAATCGTTCAGCAATATTTATATATTCAAATTTTTTCCGTAAAAATTTATGATGTTAATTTTTTAAATTATATATCTGTATAGTTTTTCAAACATTTTCTGTGGTAATTACATTTTCCACATTGACTGTATAAATCGCAATCTCAAGTTGTTTTTCGTTATTATTTACACTAATAATTGAATATTGATATTCAGCTCATTCCAGTTAAAAAACGTATACAAAATTATAATTGTAAGATTAATGGTTACCTAGTTAAAATTTATTTATGGTATGGTACAATTCGTAAAAAAGATTTGTGAAGTTTTTGATTTTGAAATCATGCGAGTGAAAGTGGAATAAATTTGGTATCGAGTTGAGAGTTTGAGATTTTGCCTAGCGAATAATGTCAATATTTCGCGTGACTCGAATGTGAAGTAGTAATTATGCATACACGTTTGGCCTACATTGTAAAAAAAAAAAGAACTGCTGTCCCATTTATGTGTTATAAATTTGTGACACATTGATGTTTACTCGTTAAATAAACTATAAATCAATATTTCATAGAAAATAGAATGTATGATTATAATGTTATTATAATATCCATTATCCCATTGTAATTTATACTAAAATAATTTTTAACATGCATTTATTACTGATATTGATCTTGTACAAGATTAATGGATTACTCATCTTGTTTAATCAAATAAACTAAAAATACATATAAATCAAAGTTTAAAAAGTAGAACTTATATTACTCTTATCAAGATCAATTTTCTAAGCCAGTAACTGATTTTACGAGTTTGATTCCTGAGAAAAAAATGCATGCAGCCGATAATTCGTTTTTTATCAGCGGTTACCCAGCATGTCGCATGAAGTTTTATTACACACGGTAGAATTTTCTTGTACGAGCTTGAATTTATGGGAGGTTCTTGAAATCGTTATACGTGAATTTATAGGCAGATGCGCACACGCGCGCTTAATGGCATCTTTTCACTGGTGACGTTGAATTCACTTTTTCCATAAAACTAAATTTCACAGTGCGCCCGTGGGTCTTGACTAACGGTAAGTATTATGTACACTTCGCTGCGATGTTTCCTAGCGGTGCGATAAAAACTTTTTGCTACTGTAAATAATCCAGTAGACGAGTAACATAAACGAAATGTTTATTGGCTGAAAGAATAGTTGTTTTTTATTTACTAGAACTTTACTTTTCAGTATCGTTTACTTAGTAGTTCTGAACTAAGAAGTTTCAATTTGTTGCTGTGTAATTTCAAAGTATACTTTATTTTAATTTTGTTATTGTTTTTTTATTGATTAAGATGCCAATTTGCGATATAATGCATTATAAACAAGACTTCCGACGAGTGGGTATATTCGCGAAGTTAATTAAATTGTGCTTCGAACGAAATTGCGAGGATCAAATATGAATTTCGTTCTACTAACAAAGGCCTTTCACCCCCCAAATCATCTTTATTAAATCCGGGATAAAGGTAAACTAAAATGCCTCGTTGATTTTGCAGGGTGTCATGTTTTCAATAATTATAAATTATGCTTAGATTGCACGATTGCATTGAATTTAGAAAATTAAACTATAAAATAATTAGAAATCGAACTCACGATGCTTTTAAAATTAACAAAATCTTAAAAACCATATTACTTCGTAGTACGTTAATTTTCCCATTTACAAAACGCGGCGACCTAACTCGCCGTCATTAAAAACCAGTCATAGATACGCAACCTCGCGTCTGACCAAACCGAACCGCTTACTACTTAGATATGAAGATAAGTCACACTCGACACACCTATAACGTCCGCTAACAAGATAACTTTATCTCCCCCCACTCGCTTATCCATCTCACCCAAAATCCACCTCTCCATCAAACCCAGCCGTCCACCCCCCACCAAAATCCCCCCCGTAACCCTGACCCCCTCTCTGGCCCCTTTATTAATCAAACATCCCCGCCGTATATATACACAACCGACCGTGACTCCACGCTTTCAATCAACTTTACATTTTCGCGCGTAAAAAAACAAAGCGAGCTCCTGCGCGTGGCACAGCTGGCCCCCTGACACTTTTTTTGGCGGCGCCCATATATTGATCCGCGGACGACTAATGCGGCCTGGGTGTACAAGGAGAAGCGGATATACACACGAGGATGGGTACTACGCAGCGAGGAGCTTCCGAGGTAGATGACGGAAGTGGTGTGCGTGCGTGGCTGGGAGGTTTTGGGTGGTGGGGGTGGTTTTATTATGGAGTGTTTTGATGGTTTATTTCGTGGTCGTTGGTACTCGGGTTTTAGGAGAGGTGATGATAAGTCTTGAGGTTGTTTATTTGTTTCTTAATGTTTGTGATGCATTAATTTGTATGCTTATAGTGTATATTTTTAAAATGTAATTTATGTAGTCTGTCTAATCAATTTACTGCGAATAATATTTTTAATTAAGTGTAAACGAATTTTCTTTTGAATTGAACGAAAACTATTGTGATTAAATAAATATTCTTAAAAAAACGTGAAGTTGAAAATTAAAGCATAATCCATTTAATTATTAAGGCAATTTAAATAAAATAAAATAACTTTTAAAAATGTGTAAATTCGCGTAGCTTATATTTACGACTTCTCTGAAGTTGGCATAACATTTTTCTCTAATCGTAAATGTACTATTATCAAAATTTGCCGTTTTTCATCCGTTAATTATCCGTTAAAGTCCAAATTTTGCCGTTGCATTATTTAAAAAAAAAACCATGTGTACTGCCAACTTTACTGGAAGTTAGCAGTACACACTCTGAAAAACAATGATGAAATAATGCTACGACTTTCGGACCAGCACAGGAATTTGCCGTTTTTTATCCGTTAAACAATGAAGCGTTAAAACAGAGAAGATTTTAAAATCTAATTTTTATATTCTTACCTCATCCGGTTAAAATATTAAAAAGTTTTTACTATCCACACCTTTCTTTAACTTCTTTTCTGTTCTTTTGAACATTTAACAAGACGATAATTTAGAAATTGTGTGATAATCATGATAGTCCAAAAATTAAATTATAAAATTAGTAGTTATTTCTTGAATTTTTAATAAAACTTTAAATTACAATTAATTATCAATAACTAATCAATTCGAGCAAAATAGATTAAAAAAAATTAAATTATTTTAAAAACGGGAAAAGGAACTTCAATACTTTCATTGCGTCGAAAAATTCGAGCGAGTCTAGTCTTTATCAATAAACTAAAATGAAACCGAATATTGAAGGAAGCTGCAGTAAAAGTAGTAATGGTCGCACTAGTCAGGCGTCTATTTAGAAACCGTTTATAGCGCACTTTCCAGTTGCATAGTTTCTTACTTTTCGTTATATAAAAGCGGAAATTAAGTATGCATCGGAGCTTTATTACTGAGAGCTATTGCAGGAAGTCCTGAAGTGTGCCCTAGAATGCCCTGAAATATGTTCTCGAATATCCAATCGATATCCTATGCAAACTATTTAATACGTCTTTGATTATTTAAACATATTTGTTTGGTAATTATTGATTTTCATGTTCTAATTTGAAGTGTTTTTATAAAATCTTTTTATAGCTTTTTTATTAATTTTAAATAAAAAAATATTGTGAAATACTTTAGTATAACAATTTAATTACATTGTAAATCGATGAACTATATTTTATCGCGTTTAAATAATCTAAATGAAAAAGTAAAGTAACAAACGTCATCTAAAATATAGATTTATTTTCTTTTTAAACATATATGTATTTTCAACGAAATATAGACATGTGAAAAATCATAGATTTTATTTTAATTTAAAATAAAGAATATAATCTAAAACGATGATTTCATTCATTTTTAGCCACAAGAAAATTATTATTCATTAATCATTTTATGAATCGCCTAAATTTCAAAAATACCACATTTACCCGATAAGTATCAAACTTAAAATTCAACTTAATAAGGTACACATTCTTTTATTAATTCCTTTATACATTTCATTATATAATAAAACTTGTATCGAAAAGCAAATTTTAACACGACTTTCATTTGCATACCCATAAAATTTTCCTCTAAACGATGGATATAAACTTGATAGCCATTACATTTCCTGTGCGATAAATAATAAAAAAAAAAGGTACCAGACACATGACCT
This sequence comes from Eupelmus azureus, assembly GCA_030522685.1. Lineage (NCBI taxonomy): Eukaryota > Metazoa > Arthropoda > Insecta > Hymenoptera > Eupelmidae > Eupelmus > Eupelmus azureus. The sequence continues at coordinate 19,590 of JAPYZA010005102.1, forward strand.
TCAAGCTCGTTTCATAACGACGTACACGCGTAAAATAAATTCGCAGAGTCGAGTGTTATGTTTGCTCCCCATGCTCTCAGGAAAGACTGAGAAAAAAGAGCTAACGCGCAGAAACCTGTAGGCATCCCTTACGTAAGCTCTTCCTATTGTCAGGGTAGCTTGATGTGCCAGCGCCTACGGCTACGCTTTATATATACGGGTCATTTCGCGTCTGACGTTAGAGTTCAAGTATTTAAAAAATTAAATTCTAATCTTTTTTAGCGGATGCACGTGAAGGTATTTTTTGAGAGATTATAAATTTTTGTCTAATTACGAAAATACGTGCGCATATGAAATTTTCAAAACTAAAATACATCCCTCTTTCGGAATTTCAAAAATAACGCTAGACAGCCCTGCCAAAGATTTATACCGCTCTCAAAGCTGCCGAGCAGCATATTCAGGCTTTCACGCGAATCAGCCTTCACTCAGCAAAATGAAAACTAAATCATCCCTCGCACTCGAGCCTCCACACACTCGCAAAACCCTCATTACAACCAAAGCCAGCCTGCGCTCCAACCCCTCGAAATCCCACCAGTGCAATTACCACCTACTTAATTCCCTTTCTCCCAAGCGAACCTCACCTCAACTCCCCCGTATATGTAAACATCCAGATACCTCATCTGAAGCCCGCGGGCGGGAAGGCGTAGGAGCTCTCTCTCTTCTATAGGCGCACGTGTCCGCAAGTAGGCAGACGCGGAAATTGACCGGATTGTCCACCAACGCGCGCTACCCGCGGGGGGTGCGGACTCGGTCATAGTGGGTGTATACAGCGAGTCGTTGGATGAATTTATGACGGAGTGAATTTTAAGGACCCTGTGTCTTCTTTGTTTTTTAAGGGGCTGAGGAATAAGGATACGAGCGCGGTGTATAGGTTAGAGGCTCGATGAAAATTGCAGGCTGGGGGAGGGTGACTTTAGCGGATGCTATTATTGTATCGCTGCTGTGTAATGGGCGGAAGCGATGAATCCGTGTGTGCTTTGAGGGGGAGGCGTAATCGAGTGGCTGGTACAATTTAGCTTCATGACGCGCGGCTTTCATGTGGTTGATGAAAGTCGGGACTTTCTTCAGGGGGTGTATATGAGCCCGTTACGATTTTTACTGGCGTTATCTGATTTAATATAGCAGTGGTGGGATGATTTTGGATGGTGTTATACAGCTCGAGGTATTTTTCAAAGACACTAATAGACTTTTTAACGTTATTTAATGTTTTATTCAGGGACGATTTAAGGAGGAGAATCAGAACTAAACGACTCGGCATTGTTGTCGAGACGCGCAAAACTAACGTTAGCATAAAAAGTCTGGAAAACTTCGCCGCGATCCTAAGATTTCACGCGCAAATTGTTCGAGGGCCAGGCGACTTCGCTGAACAATAAAAACTTCTGCGTTCCAATCAGACTAACTTGAAATGGAAAATAGCAACTTCGCGGAACGAGCTGTGAGAGAAAGCTGGGCAAACTTTCGTCAAACTTATAATAACTTCCAGCTCGTGTATAGAAGGGAAAAAGGAGAAAAAAGCGTCTCTGTTCGCGAGATGAGAAAATCAACGGCAAGGGAAAACAAAAACAAAAGGCTCTTGCAATTCATGGAAACAGGAGTAACGGCTAAACGCTGAAGGTAAACGCACATAAAGGAAAAAAGCCCTCGGGGTGAAAGGAAAATTTAATTAAGCTTATAGCCCGGGGAGAAAGAGAAAGTGTGTGTACCTATTTAATCATTGTTTTTTTTTGAGTGAGAAGGGTCCAGTGTCGATATTGACTCTTTCGGCTTTGACAAATCCGAGGGTCGGGGAAGGAGAGGATGCCTTTATTTTCAGCCGTTGAACCGGTTAAAGTGTAATAAATGTTTTGCTGAACTAGCAGGATGGCAGGTAAAAAGATTAAAGAAGATTTTTAATAAAGCTTTAGTTAGTTGCTGTTAATGAAAGTCGATAACTCTTTTATGAAATTAAATAATCTTAAGTAATTTATTTTTATCCTTCGTTAAAACTTTTAATAACTTAAATTACAGGGCATAAATTACAAATATCATAAAAAATATATACTACATTAGAAACTTTAACATAACACGTCAAATAAAATTGTTCTTCTTCGAACGCAGCACGTTCGCATCAGCAAGCTGTCGTCCCACCACTTCATGGAAACTCAAGCATGGAAAATACAAGACCAACTCATCCTCGGTCTGGACAGCGTCCATCTTGGGCAATCCTACTGGCGAACGGCACTCTCGCAATCTTCCCGGAAGCCCTGACTCATCAATTTTTCTGTTGGGTTGGAAAGGTGTACTCGCTTTTTGAAAATTGACCATTTTCTGATGTGTCTAACTGGCAAAAAAAAATGATTTTCTCATTTACGACATGGAAAGTCGCCCATCTTTACAATTTTTACGACGCTATTACTTCCTCGTAGATATATTATCGCATCCCTCTATATACATATTTCTAAGAATCAGTACAAATTCGTAGATATCTCTTTATAAAAAACGAACTAGTCATCCAATAATTTTATTAATTCGCACCTACATCATTGTTTATCGAAACCATTTTTTGTATTTAATATAAGCTTATAAGATCACTTTAAAAATTTATCAATGTTTTATATACATACAATTAAAAGCGGTTTCTATATAAATTTTCATAAAATATTTCTCTCGACACAAAAAAAAGAAAATTCCATCTAGCAATAAATTCCGCGGAAATTTCATTCATCAATCTGTCGCGCAAAATGAGAAATTTTCAGAGAAGCTTATACCCGAAAGAAAAACGCCGCTCACCACATATTAAACAAAATCCAGGTAATTTCAAGATTGACTCCAACCGACTCATAACTCGCTTAATTAACAATACCCCAATGACTCGTCACTTTCCCAAATAACCCCGGCACGCGTCCGTAACCGTGATTACCTAGCATCAAGCCGTAAGCGTCTATCGCCCCATTCATAATAAATTACACGTCCAGCTCGCGGCAAGCCACATCTACAATTTCATCCCGGCAAAAAATCCCTTTATACATTCCCCCCGGGCAGCTCGCGCTTCATCAAGCAGCCTTCCTTCCACGATTAATCACTCGATTTTTTCGCGTTCTTACACATTCCACCCGCAAAACGCCAGCCGAACGTTCAGAAACCGCCCGAAGAAGAAAAAGGCAGCGCTACGCTCCCAGGCGCTCATATCTCCTCTAACCAAATATTCGAAATTGACCTTGTCCCAGATTACCCGAGAGCTGGCTCCCTCGTGCTTTTTCCACCCTCTCGTGTATATACACGCGCGAGCGGAGGAGCAGCTGGCCGGGGCGAGAAAAAGCCCCGAAACTCTCTGGCGGAGTCGTTCTGAAATATACATGGCCGGGAGAGGACAAAGGAGCTGGCTTCCGCGAGAGAGAGAGAGAGCCGGAAAGAGGCGAGAAAGCGAGGCGGGGACGTGGAAGCGTGAAAAGGCTGTCTGGCTCTTGCGGGGAAGAATGATGGAAAAAAAAGGAGTAATGGGGGGAAAAAGTTCGTTTGCGATTGAGGCTGAGGAGTAATGGCGAGGATGTACGTCGAGGGCCGATGTTTGGCTGGTAATTGAGAGCTGGCCTGCTGTGGGAAAGTGTACGAATGAGAGTAGTTTTTTTATGTGGTTTTTTTTTGTTGGAGGAGATTGGGATGGAAAAGCGGTGCTGATGAGAGTCGGACTGTTGCGGTGGGGTCGTTTGGGTTTTTCAATTTTGGAGGGTAGGTAGAGACGGGCGTGCGAGCCTTTTGCGGGAAAACGAAATGGAAAATTGAAATTCGGGAATTTCTAAAGGGCGCGGATGAAGTGAATGAGGTTAGAGAGTCGGAGTGGTTTGGGCCAAAATGAGACAATAAAGCGCTCGTTACAGTATTCCTGGGTCTTTTGGAAGTGGAAATGGTCTGTGAGATTTTTTGTATTTCGACGTTAAATAAGCGAGGCTGCGAAAAAATGTAATTAACGAGGGCACCGGAAGCGCGGAAAAAGATCTCGAAAAGTCCATTATATGAATGAAATAAATGAATACCTCCCGAGAAAGGTGGGGAGCATTTGTAGAATGAATAATTCTACGTGCTCGAAGCACAAAGCTTAATGCAGCACAATAGCAGATATGCAAACGAGTAAATTGAAAAGTTGTATATACGCGCGCGAACGTAAAGCGCGAATGCATAATAACACAGTTACTAAATTATGTAACGCAAACTGGACTGGCTGAAAACAATGTATATTACTACAGCAGAAACTTGAGTAGAAAAAAGAAGCATTATGATAAATCGATGCCTAAAAATAGAGCCTTTACATAACGGCTGGCAGAATTTCATTTATAGCCGGGGCATTAGGATTTAACGGCGCTTAATTTGAATTTTTCTCAAGTGCAGGATGCCGTCGCGCGGACAAAGTCAGGCCGGGAGTGGGAGGCGGGGGCAGAGTGGACTAAGAGAAACTTGCGCCGGTTGAAGTGACGCACGCACCGTAAAGCTCGCTTGATTGGACCGAGTGACGCAAAAGATGCGCAATTTCAGATTACGCGCGCTTGCGTTAATTAAGCCGTTAAGCGCGCCGATCATCAGCGCCCCATTCCCATTCCCAGCACGCGTTATATCCATAACGCTCCGAAAACGCGTTTCGAACCTATATGTACAGCAATCATGCAATTCGGAAAAGCAAGCTTTACACCACACCGCTCATCCTTGCTCCAACCATCCCGAAAAAAGCTCCCCTCCGCATGCACCCCCCCCCCCTCAAAAAAAATCCCACCCTCCTGAAAAAAGCCCGGAGAGCCTCGAAACAAAGGAAAGCTCGCCCCTCTCTCTCTCTCTCCCGTCTTTCTCGTCTAAAACGCCGCTGCGGAAGTAGCGCGCAGGCGCCGGCATCGACGTATTCCGGCTGCGCGCGCGTCCCAGCTCTGCTATCGCGCGACTACGTACACACACACAGGCACACATGCAGAGTATAGTAGCAGCGGGCGCCGTGGCTATAGCTGTAAGAGCGATAGGGCAGCTCTCTCTGTCGAGCGTCCGGCAGTGGTGTAGCTGGCTCAGCTCGGACCGCGTCCCCCGGGCTAGCAGCAGTCGCAGCTTCTACAGCAGAATCCAGCGCTGTATATTGTAAGGAGTGGAAGGACGCGAGCGAGGACGGGACTAAAGATGGACTCTCGCCTCGCTACCTGAGAACTACGCTCGGTGAGTATATATATATACGTTCACGTACGCGCGTTGCTTTAGATACTATACTATAATCAGTGTGTGTGTGTGTGTGTGTGTGGCCATGGTCTTGCCGTGCTCGGGCCTTATCTACTTGCCACCTGCTTTCAACTACCTACGCGCGCGAAATGGCCGGCGCTGTGTATATTCAGACACTCGAACGCGTCTTTCGGGAAGCGAGCGAGCTTTTTCTCTCTTCCGGGAGATTATGGAAAGCTTCGGCTAGGCGCGTGTGTTGGTGTGCGGGCGGCCTTGGGCCGCGCGCGCGGCTCGGTAATTAAGAGCGCGAGCGAGGTTTTTTTCTTTATCGCGAGGAGCAACCGGACGCGAAACAGTGTCGCCAGCGGCTAATTGGATTCGCCTCGCGTATATACGAGGAATATGGATTTTCGTTTTGGATATAGTAGAAAGAGCGAGCTTGAGGTGTACTATACTACTACGTTTCACCAGCGTCTCTCGATTATCGATTGATTCCGCGGAGGCAATTCGGCTGTGTGCGCGACTCTCTCTGTGTTTGGAGGGGGGGGGGCGTTTTTTCACGGCTGCGGGCGCTGTAAGAGCGAGCTTTTTTATATGTACGTGTGCGCGGGTATGTCGAGCGGCGCATCGATTGCGCCCGCGCGCGGACCATCTGATTGCGAGGCTTGGTGTGTGCGACTGGTGGTGATGAGAGGATGTGTGGTATAGGTGAGATTGGCGATTTTGAGTTTTAGTGGTGGTGTTGGAAGTTGAGCGCGCTCTGGTTCTGGAAAGTTTGTTTCTGGGAGATGTGGATTGTAGATTGTAGGGTTCGGTGCTTGTTGGGTTATTTCGGGGTTTGAGCTTGGTGTGTTTTTGATAGGTTTTTTTTGAGTGATGGGGGATGCTTTTGTTTTAAACGTTAGATGATGATTGATTTAGAAGGATTTTACTAAACGTTGTTATTTCGAATGGTTATTTTTGTTTTAGATGTATTATCGATTAAACAAGCGCGTAACTGTATAAAGGACGTGTTGCGAAAACTGATGAAATACCAGCATTACCGCTATAACGTTACTATGAACTTTACTAAGAACGCAAACCAAGCAATTGAAACAA